>OZ014487.1:5567052-5835530 GCA_963965965.1 Trididemnum nubilum
ATGACTTCGAAAAAGACGATCAACGAAACAAAAAGACTAAAAAGATAAAAGCAAGATTGAAAATGTTGATAGGCCTGGAGCCTATTTATTTACTAAACGTACTGGGCGTGTCATCAAAGTCGTCTTGTGCAACCCTTCGTCACTTCAAAAAGTCAAAGTTTTCCTTCACAAAAACAAGCCGTTGGAAGTTTCTTGACCTTACGCTAACTCATTTTGCTGTAAGAACAGCAGCGCCTCTGGGAAATAATCGTTCCACAGCAGAGGAACTTGAACGTGAGAGGGTGTTGTACTTTAGAAATACATCCACTCAGATCTGTCGACACACTGAATCGCAAAACATATTTTGTCGGAAATTGCAAAAACAATAGAAGTGATGTTGTTGATTTGCGGATTTGAAGTAGATTTCAATTTTTTTACCGCAAATCTGCAAATGTTTGCGGTAAGAAATCGGTTTGCAAATCCGCAAACCGAAACCTTGAGTCCGCAATTTGCGGATTCGCGGACTTGCGGACCGGTTTGCGGAAGTGTCCAGCACAGCTTTTCAGCATTGGCAAAGATATTTTGAAGCCTAAACGTTTTGGTCTCAGCGTTGAAAAATTTGAGATGCTTGCTTTCTTGAAAGGCAATTAAATAAAATGCATCAATGTGTTACTTTGTGTGTTATTTTGTTATAACAACAGCAACAGTAGCCATAAGCAGCTTGTGCAGGCACACCACATGAAAATTAGCAAATGAATAGAGAAAGAAATCAGTTAATACCGGTGCCAAAGTACAAAATCAACATGTTCGATACTTAATTCATACCGGTAACTAGTGTCACTAAAAGTAACTGTAAATTTAACTCTAGCTAGTTACTTTTTCAAAATGGTAACTGTAACTCAGTTAATTTTACAAAGTAACTTGCCCACCATTGGATTTAAGCAAGGCTTTTGACACCGTAAATCATTCAATTTTATTGCAAAAACTTGAAAAAATGTTTGGATTTCGAGGAGGTGCATTAAGTCTTATGGAAAGCTATCTGACCAATTGCTATGAATATGCAAAAATCGTTGATTCTAAATCAAGAAAACAATTAATTGATTTTGTTGTTCCTCAAGGGTCGTCATTAGGTCTGCTTTTGCTTTTACTTTATGTGAATGACTTACCCCAGATGTCACAGCTTTCGACTACCTTATTTGCGGATATTACTTATATTTATTTGCGGAATACTGCGCATACTTATATTTATTACGGATACTTATATTGCATACTTATATTTATTACGGATACTTATATTTATTACGCATACTTATATTTATTACGGATACTACTTATATTTATTTGCGGATATTTATTTGCGGAATACTGCGCATACTATACTAACCCCGTAAACTTGAAGACAACGTAAGTACAGCGAAGTTGTCGGAAAACCAAATACACTTCTTTTTCATAAACGCGCAAGTTCGTTTGCTATAAGAATATAGCAATAAGCTGCAAGCTGACCTCATTAGTTGAATTTTGGCGTATTGTCGTGTCGCATTTAATTCAAACCAAATCTCTCATAAACTCGCTGCATTACGATAAAGCGTATTACGAGTTGACGGGGCCTATCTCCGCATCATCGCGCCCGGGCAACTCAGTTTCATTCGAAGAAATGCCGCAGCGGTGGCGAGCCGTTGGCAACAGTGAGTCCAATTTGATTTTGCCTACAATCATGAAGATTTAAACCTCAGACTAGCCGTTCCAGAGACGAATGCGATTTTATCAAGATTTGAAATTTTTGAAACAAAATGTTTGCAGCCACAAACTATCCTATTATTTGGCTAACAACGGCAATTGCAATTTAATTTACAGTGTTTTACTGTGCTTTCACTTTGTAAAAAAATTAATTATGCGGTTAAACTTTTTCTGGCACATGAATTGGAAACTTCCAGTTTTTTGCTCATTTTTTGAAGTTTAGTTTGAACTATTTATATTAATAAAGAAATTATTTTATCATTTAATCCAATTAAATGCCGCTGAATTGATCACATTACACAAAAGAATGATTGTTTTGGATTTTAAAGTCTCAATAAATTTATTGTGACCTCCGTTTTAGGGCATCAAGCACGAAATTACTCCCAAACGTAATCAAACAAATAAAAACATTTTCATGTGAAGCAAGTAGGAATCGTTTACAAAATTGTCTGATAATGGTTTTAACAATAGAGATACTAATTAAAGTCAAACCAAAGACAAGAACAATAACTAGAATATGCTCTAATTAAACATCACGGAGTAGCAATCAGGCGTTGGTTTTTATACTCAACAGAGTATTTATCAGAATTGCTTATCTATCTCAATACAGCATAGCGCCTTACAAAAATGAATAATATTGTCTTGTTGACGATTTCTAATTTGTCTCACAAAATTGCGATATAACGAAATTATGTAATTTATTTGCTTTATAGCTTACAAAAAAAAGGAGTGTTTGTTCAATAAAAAGTAGAATACGGAACAAAATGATCGGCATTCTAAATCAAATCAAATCAAATCTTTCATTATACTCGCTGTAATACGCCGAAGCGTGTAACGAGTTTGCGGGGCCCATCTCCGCGTCATTGCGCCCGGGCAACACAGCTCCTTTCGAAGAAATGTCGCAGCGGTGGCGAGCCGTTGGCAACACTGTGTCCGATTTGACCGGCCCGAGATTTGAACCTCCGACCTCCCGCTCCAGAGACGAACGCGTTACCGCTCGACCGACTGGCCGGTCAGCATTCTTATTAGCATTTATGCATTTCTAATCATATGAAACATTTTTTGTAAAACGTAAAAATATCACCAAACCGTAAAAAAACTTTTAATCGTTCTCGGGGCTTATTCTTCAGAAATTCTGAGGTTTGGCGGTTACCAGGCAGGGCCTGCGAGAGAGACCTAAAGGGTACACTGTGACTGGGCCTGGGTTTAGGCGTGGCCACCGAAACAACAAGGCTTTTTGCGTTGTTTTGAAAAATACGATGACGTCATAGCGAGTTGTTTGTCTGGCGAAGCTTTTGCTTTCTAGCGGTTGGTGGCTGCTGTGAAAAACTGCATTTGTCAACACTTAAAATTAAGTGCTGTACTGTAATTAAGAATGTTGTGAACAAACTACATGACAAAAAATTATGAGTGCATACAATCATACACCATCTTGTAATATTGAAAAATTGAAATGAACAAACATTCATTCTGTTTTTGATCTTAGCACAGTAAAGCACGTAATGACATGTGCAGTTGTATAAGTGACACATACTTCAATTAGTACTAGAGATAAGAGTACGAATATGACAAATCAAAGAATTATTGTGTAACAACAAATATACTGCTTTAATACCAAATACAGGTTATGGTAGAAATACAATAATACGGTATTGTGATTTGCAAAATTAGACATTGCAACAATAAACCAAACATTTAACACTAACAGTACAAACCTTGATCTCAGCGATAAACCTTCATAGCACAGTTATTATTTTAGCTTAAAATTTATGTTGAATACGGTACCCGACGGTTCTATTTTCTTTTTAGAATTACTAAACTAATACAAATAGCTAATCACAGTATTAAACACAAAATTATACCGTCATTTTCAGGAATTTTTGCAGGAAGACAAAAACATATTATCCATACATTATTTTGTACAATACTACAGTGTTAGTACACTCATGCCATTTCCAATTTAGCTACTAGATTTTCAACGCAACGCATTGACAGAAGTTGATGGTAGCTGTTACACATAAAATTGAATGAGAGAAAAAAACATTTAATAAAAAAAATTACCGTACCGCTCAATAATTAATATTGAACGATTGTAAGATATTATACAGTAAATAAGCTATTGAAGAGTTGTCAATTTTTTTCTTTTTGCCTACTTTGCAGCCCTTAATACATCGATTTTTATAACGCAATGATTGTTTAGTAATACGTTAACAAAGTGGACTCAATTTTAATCAATTGAATTAGCTCATGATTGGATGAACAGAGAGCAAAAAAATTGAGCAACAGCACTTCACTTCATCATCCAGTGCTGCTAAAATGAATTTAAGGAAAGAGTACGTTGTGAATTTAACCAGAGAAATTCCTCAAAGCACGCAATCTTTTGGATCGTTGCGCTTGAAACAAACATATTTTTATCGTTTTGTGCGAACGAGTTATTTATCCAAAGCAACAGGGTTTTTCTTGAATCTGCACTCAGTTAAAATACGTCAAATTTTCTTAATGTTATCTAAAATCATACTTTGAAGGACCAAATTGTTAGTAAAATAATGTTACGGCCCACCGAGACCTAACTGATTTGGTTTTTAGCTTACTACTAGTAAAGTTGCCAACCCCTGGTCTAGACAGAGAACCCTGTTCTGCGCTTGATAGCCAAATTTGATGTTTACAAAATGTTTGCAAAATATATGTACGGTACTTTTTTAAATTATAAGTTACTTCAAATCAAACTAGCGGTCTACAGCGATACTTTAGCATCTTTGGCTGATCTTTTTTTCTCTGGGTCTCATGACCAATGCCTTTGCTCCAAGTTTTACCCAAGACATAAAGCCTTGCTGTCTATTGCTATTGCTTTTCGGGGTCCCTCTAAAGAATTCTTTTCCTCCTCTACAAGCTTTAGTAATATCTGTGCTGTAAACGGTATGCTTCTACCGGATGCTGGTTCCCTTTTCTACGCAACACGCTGATTAACAAATTAGAAATTCTGCTCTGAGGTGCACAGGCTCATTACTGAATGCCTCTCACCCACCCCACGTCATTGCTTCGTCTTAAAATTTATCTTCTTTTTGAAAATAGTCCAGCTCTAACTTGCTTTAAACGTATCGTGCGTCTCCTTCCTGAATCATCATTTTATTCTCAAATCGTTTGCCTCACAATTGGTGATCACCCGGTTAAATAAGAAACCATCCCAAAAAAAGTTGGCATACAGTATAAGCGGAACCGCTTACATCCTGAACACCAATCAAGTTCATAACATCATCCTCCATAACTAACTGCACTGGCCCCAGAAAATTCCGCCTTGCATCTCCCAATAGGCGTTTGTTCTTCCTTCCTACTTCAGAGGTTCATGTATAAGACTGACGGATTTGTCTCTTCCATCTTTAGACCGTATGGTGCTGGAGTGTACGCCGTAATTATACTCTATATCCAATACCTATAACTCCCTTACCTTTTTTGCTGGACCATAAGACCAATCGCTTCTAGTTTACAGCAGAAATCTACCTCTAGACTAGACTGGGACGCGCCTGGTGTAACAACCAAATGATCTTCTGTCACTACAAGTCAGTTCTATTTCTCACGGTCTCCCACTCGCTCTTTTTTTGCTTTTATCGGCCCCCTAACAATCTCCTGCCAAAGTCACCTTGGAGAGTTTGATGGTTATGGTAGGGTGCAAAGGTGGGAAAAGCGAAACTTCCGCAACCTTCGCAATTGCAGAAGTTGCGTTGTATTTTAATTTTTATTTTGAAGCATTGTGGAATTTACGTTGCGGACTAAAGTTTTTAAAATTTGATGCGCTTTAATTGCACTGCGCTTTCAATTTTTTTTTTTCTTTTTCGGTTTTAAGCGATATTCTATGCAAAAAACTTAATTTAGTTCCCTTTCGATAGTCTAATGTTGATAAATATCGGCCTTTTTTAGCAAATGACTTACTCTTTTTCTGTATAAAAATCACAAAAAAACGTAGTGTTTGAATTGTGTAGTGAAACTTTAATTGTAGAAGTTAGGTTTCACTTTAACTTGGTACGAAAATGCCGTTCTGCAATTGCGGAATTCCGTTGCGCTTCAACTGAATCAAAAAGTTTATTGCGGAAGTTGCGCTGCGCTTCAGAAATTAAAAAAATTAAATCGCGCATTTTGCGCTGCGCTTTTACCGGTTAAAAAGACCGTTGCGTTTTGTTGCGATGCACTTTTGATATTTGTACCCACCTCTGGTAGAGCGAGATATATTCATCACTAAAAAGAACACAATTTTCCACGTATTATAATCAACGTGCCAATTTAGCTTAAGCTAGCTTATGTCTTTAAATTTAAGTGTAGAGCAAAAACAAGGTTTTGATTATAAAAATCATAGCCAATGTTATTGTAATAAGTTTATTGCAAACGTTTTGGCCCTCTTCTGGTGCCATTTTCAACAAGCAGTAAAAAACTCACGCGATTTACATTCTGGTATTGATTGAAATGAAAAGTAAAAATTGGCTGTGATTTTTGTGATCAAAATCTTAGCCTCCTTCCAATTATACTGTTTGCTAAAAAAAGTTTTTTACCAAGGTTTCTTTGCTTTGTTTGTTAAACTTGGATGCAGACCAAAAATTGGAAGAATAATCACTTTTTGTTGAAAAGGAGGGCATCTCCTCCAATAAGAGGACGTATGGTGACCTGAGTGTCTAGTCCCACGCCTCATCTTCACTCTCCAGCAACGTCATTTTAAACTTTTAATAGGTCTCTCCCTAGTCACGCTAGTATCCTGAAAATACGCATGCTGATTTCCTGGCCAAAACTCGTGCCCAACGAGTTGGTTCCTGGCTCTTTATCCCCTGCCATTTCCAAAATCCAATAAACCAAGTATCTCTAATGTAAACGTCACATCTTGTCTGTCAATTTCCTTCAGTTTCTTCAAAAGATCTGGTCCTATCAAACCCCATACTTGTGAGCTCTTCCGACTTTGCAGTTACGGCACGTCTAAAATTATTATACCATTATCATATCTCTTAATTATTGCTATTACAAATTACAATATCTACACAGATACTAGTCATAAAGAGAACTGTTCCTGCAGCGCCTGTGTACACCATCTATAGGATATCATTCAACTCTTTCTTACTGTTCTGTCTGTGAGCCTGCGCGCTACTCTATTATTGGGTCGATTGTATCTTCAACTTTTGGTCAAGACATTGGTTGGGGGTGATGCCCGACTGTTGGGTTTCCGCGGAGTTTCTCTGCACTTTAATAAATCGGGAAGCGGTCAAATAGCACGGTTACCATCCCAATCCAATTCATTAAAATTTGTTGTGCAATCAAAATATTAAAATTTATTATGATTAAACTGATTAAAAATTAACGGTCAATAGGGATAAAAATTATGCTGTGAAACAAGCACTCGATGTCTACCTCTGTTCAACACTACTAACAAAAATCTTTATTGTGTTTTTGTACAGTGAGGTTGCACGGCAGATGTGATATTTGGCCTCATCGAAAATAAACTTTATGTGCTTTTCCATGGATACAACGACGAATCATCGGTTCAATAATCAAACGTGGAGCCAGCAACCTTTCGAATACCGGTACTATGTCTCGACGTTTTACCTACTAAGCTAAAATATCAGGACGCCATAAAAAATTTCTTGCTTAAAGGTATTCAATTTCAAAAAATATTGATCAAATATAATAATTTAGGAAAAAAGTGTGGGTAATGGGGGTGCTTCATGATTTTAGGGTATTTAAAACATCCACAGCGGCGTTTCATAGCATTTTACTAAATACTTATTCTTATAGCATTACCTCGTAATTTATCTACAATGTGTAATGATGCTATAAGTAATTATAAGCGAAACATTATGATGCAAAGTGGTGCTTTTTAATTTATACTTCGAACCATTATTGCGTTGGGTTCGTAAAGTAGTCTACTCATTAAAACGCCTCAAAGTACTTTTGAAAACAGCAAAACTTTGCGGAACACCTCCAGCATAGACAAACCAAACAATTATTAAAAAGATTCGAAACATAAAAGCCACTATACTGATCTGCTATTCTATTTTTGATTTTACATACTTCATAGTTTTTCAAGAAACTACAGTTTTTTTCTCTAAATGCCTTAGTGGCGGTTGGTAGCGCAATAATTTCTAACATTTGCAAATAATTTTTAAGCAAAAATCGACCAAAATATTTTTTATTTTGAGCAGATGCGTGGCGTTGAAAACTGACATTAATTAGTAAGAAAAGACCAAAAATTACAGTAAACCTACCCAATTGCTGTGAATTGTAGCAGTGCTGCTGTCCTAAGCAAATAAGTTGTTGGTATAGGTCTAACCTAGAGTAACGACAAAAATTGGTTTTGTAAGGTCCAAAATGGATCTTTTCCAAACTTTTCGTTGCATTTTTCTGTCAAATATTGCTGAAAACCAACAAACTAAAAGACAAAAACTGCATTGCATTTTTCCGTTAATCTAAAACGTTGAGCCAAAAACTTTTTTCGCAAAAATTTCGTTTCATTTTTTTATTTCTATGATGGAAACCAACCAAAATTGAAATTAAATGAGAATAATAGCAAAGCTAAACTGTTGAGAGCCTACTGAGCCTGCCCCGCCAAAGAAGTTGCTACAGGCCGAGTCTACCTCCGACGGCAAAATTAGATTATAGACCAAACACTTCTTGGAATTCAAGGTTAACGCATGGACCATCTGAGTTATTATAAATTTTTTAGTCAGAGAATGGCTTTGCTCTTGGCTGCGCAAAAAAAAAACAACTTTTCTTCGATCAAAAAATTTGCATGAAAAGCAATGAAATAACGAGACAAAACAATGTTGCTTAAAATTACGCTAAGTTATTAAGAAAGTTTTTAGTTTTGGAACTGTATACTTTTACGCAGTCGAGTATTTTGATGGAAAATAAACTACAATCTTCTTATCCCACGATTTTTTCCACTACACTATTAGGTTTAATATAAGGTGTTGTTCGAGTGCAAAGTTGCGGAGATGGGTCCCGTAAACTCGTACCACGCGTTGGCGTAATACTGCGTGTACAATGAAAGATTTGATTGACTTAATTAATTAATTATTCTTCCACCATTTCTTCTTTAAATTTACATTACAAGAAATATTACGCAAATAAATTTGGTAGAAGGCTATAATAATACAACATTATGTGTTCCAATTACGTTCTTAATTGCAGAATAAACTTAATGTACGACTTTACAAAAATAGTTCACGTTGATTTCAATCAAATATGATCGGAAAAAAACGAACTTTTACGCTTAGGACAAACAGAGGAATTTATTACGTAATAGTATCGAAACAAAGAAAGTTTAAAAGTTAGTTTTCTCAGAAATTAGAATAACGCAAAAATGCCTGAAGTTTGATATCTACAAATCACGGCAAAGATTTTAACTGCATAAATTAAAGTTCTCTCTTGTAACAACAACAGGAGTAAACTGAAAACAAAGGCAGTATTACATCTCCACAAAACTTAGTTCAGCCACATTTGGTAACTACTGTATTCTTGTCTTAACTCATGCATTCAATATTTTGCATGCATGCTGATGCAGGTAAAGATGGTAGACGATCTGTTGCAAGCGATTTCACACAACACAATAATGAACGAGATCTAATTAATTGAAAACCTTTACACAATCATGGTTTTGCAATTTTGTCAGTTCTGCAAACTCGAATCATTTCAGTGTGATTGTACAGTAATTATTTTTAAAACTATCGCACACTGCCAATCATTTTGTATTTTTAATCGTTGCTAAGGATTGATACTAAAATGAAATGTCTACACTGCAAATAATTTATACGCTGGTACTAATCAAGTTAGTTGTTGGCAATAATTGGGTAATTTCTTGACATACCAACCACTAAACAACATTGCTAAACAAGATAAACGTTAACAACATGCAGTATTTCTTAACTTAATACTATAAGCTGATTAAAAACACTGCTAAACTGCTACTCTATTACTGCAACGCTTGCAACTGCGTGCTACAAACCAATGCAAATCTTGGCGATTTTGCTCTTTAGTCCGCGAACAAAACAAACAGCGCAGAAACGTAGGACAATCAATTGGACTACTGTTGATGACGTCACAAACACGTATGAGGCCTTGTTGTTTCGCTGGCCACGGTTTAGGGGGGCCTGGGAGGATCTATAAGTTCAAGCGCACTCAATTATAGAAGTTCGGTGTGCATGCACACAAAAGCCAGCCGGATTTGCGGTAGACATCTTTTCTTTGGTCGTCACGCAATTTCTAACAAAAGCTGGCCGAATTTGCGATGAACAGTTTTTTTTTGGTTTTTACCCAAATAAAAAGCTGTTGGTCTTTACCCAATTTCCCGCCCTGGTCTTGGCAAAAAAGCTCGATTTCAGTCGTCGTCCCCCTGATAAGATTTCTCTTTGAGGTTTTGGTCACCAGGCTAGGTCAAATAAAATCAAGCTTTGAAGCAGTAGAGAGTATAAGGTAATAAGGCATTACTGCAATACGAAATACAAAAATTTAAAAACTGAAAACTTTTCTGATGATTAGTTACGCTTGAGTAGTGATATCCTTTGATTATTATTATCTAACTAGCGACAACGCTTTTGTCTCTGGAACAGGAGGTCTGGGTTTCAAAGTTTGGTTCAGTCAAGTCGAGCACAGTGTTACCAACGGCACGCCACCACTGCAGCATTTCTCCAGAAGAAGCTGTGTTGCGCGGACGCAATGATGCAAGGATGGACCCCGCAAACTCCCTACACGCTTCGGTGTAATACAGCAAGATTAATCAAGATTTAATTGATTTGATTTGAACTAATTGTCACGTAAAACTGATTACAGTAACATTGTATTTGTAATACAAAAAAAGATCAATAAATAATAGAAAACATCAACTTTGGGGTGTGTAACTGAAGTGGTTGGTTGCTTTATGTGTAAGCTAAAAAGAAGCTGTTCAATTTCATTTTCTTACGATTTTTGTAAATCGGATGTAAGGCAAACTAAGATTAGACTACAATCAGCATTAGTTTATATTTTGCCTTTAGTAGCCTGTTAGTTGAACAGTTACGCAACTGTTTATGGAACGGGAAGTTAAAAGTCGTTTCCCGCATTGGTCAAATTCGACACAATTTGGTTACGGCTCGCCACCGCTGCTACATTTATTCAAAGGAAACTGTGCTAGATTTATTTAAAAGGAACTGTGCTGCCCAGTGTCTATGACTCGGAGTTTGGCACCGCAATCTCGTCATGCGTATTGGCATGATTTTGCTTGTATAGCTCAATATGAGGAAGCGGTTGTGGTTTTGAGCTTTTATATTGGCATATAGCTAAAACAACCAGCGACTGTATAGACTCATTGTTTGTTTTATGTTATAATATTGCTTTGTTTGATTGTAGTTTACGAGGAATTATTGCATTGCACACCAATGACAACTGCAATCAATCAAAATTAGCGTGAAAACAAAAACAAAGGAACCTGATTTTCGTTTATTACCTCGGGTGTAGCAGCTTTTCGTTCGTAACGCAGTAACGCTAATTATTGTAATCCATCTAATCTCGGACACCAATTTACTCTAATCCTTTTATTCTCTACCAGAAATATTAAGCATAAAAATAAAATTTTACACCGAAAACCAGAAATTGGCAAAATTTCAAAAAATTTGTCAAAAACCCCCATTTCCTCTTGAACCCCTTACGTTGTATAAACAAAAACAATATCATCGTAATTGGTGAAAACAAACAAAAAAAAGCCAGGAAAATTCAGGTTTTTCTTGCAAACCAATTAATTTAAGTAATTACTGTTTGCAACGAGCGTATAGGCTTCAGAAGCCCTATCGTTGAGTAATATAGCGTTAAGAAATGGCATAAATTTCTGAGCACTTGGCGGTGTTACTCCAAAATTTTCCGAAATTCGTGAGCAAAGTTAATCATATTGACAAACTTTTTGTTGGGTGAATTGCTACGCCACATTGATCTTGTAAATTTTGGCACCACCAACATATTGGCCACTGTCGAAACAAACTTCTAATTTAACAGTGACCATTAATTGAACCTATATTGCTACATACCAATAACAAAGAACCTTTGTTACATACCAATAACAAAGACTTAAAACCCAAATTTTCTATTTTTGCAATTACCTTAGATGCTGAGTGCTCAGCGCTAAAGTGAGACAAAAAATTTTAAATGAGAGTGAGTTTTCAAACAGAATTAAATATTTGCACCCAGTGGCGCACGCAAAAAGTTTCCATAGGGAGGCCTAAAATTTCGTCGCACTGTGACGCCTCAAATCAATATTATGGAGAGTGCCGATGGCAAGACCATTGTAGGGTGGTCCGGAAGCATGCTCTGGAAAAAATTTGCAAAATTGCACTAAAAATACGCGTTTTTGTGCATCCTGGAAGCAAGTTTTAGTATAATGCTATTACGAGACTGACTAGAAGAATGAAATCATAAAATAAAAATGCTTCAAAAACATTACGGAATTGAAAAACTAGGTCGTTTGTGAAGGAAGAAAACAAACCAAAATAAAGATCGATTTATTTTTTGCAGTTACGCAGTAATAGCGTACATCTTCTTAGAACTGCTTGGTTTTGCTTTATCGTGTTTCAATTTTCGGGTCTAAGGGAAGGCCATGGCACAGTGGCCTTCCTCCTAGGTACCCTAGTGTCTGCACCGTCATTATATTGTATGCAATTTGAAAGCTTTTGAAAGACTGCTTTTATCCGAATTTCCACTAAAAGTTCAAGCGTTAGAATTTCATGTAACCATTAATCAGGTCTGTATGACAATTGAAATAAAATAAAATAAACAAAGGAACCAAACTTTTGGCTTGTTCTTCTTACACCTAGCGCATTTTCATCTTGGCAAAAGTTTGCCTTTATATGAACACCTTTTAAAACAATTTAAACAATTTTTGCACCAGAATAGGAGCAAAAAAAAAAAAAAACGCTAACTGCAATAATCACGTTTGAAACTAAGTCATTTTAATCGTGATCTGCAAATTGGCCTGCGTGATGAAGGAAGCAGGAAGTGACATCGACCACAAACCCCCTTCATTCCATCACACAAGCGGTAAATAGTAGCCTATATGGCTGTAATTTATTATTTTTAAAAACGCAAGTTCGTGCGTCTCGAGTTTTATTTTCCGCAACTCAATAGAGATTTGTTCATTTTTGTTTGTCCTATGTGACAAGTATACATGTACTGTACAAGTATGTAAATCAAATAGGGATTTTCAACTCAACGAACATACTGTAGTTAGAAGTTAGAACAAGCGACGAACGTGATTGGCAGGCGAGGTTCCTTTCTTCCAAGTGTCTACTCCAGCAACCAGAGTCGCAGCCGTAATTCAGCTCCGGTCGCAGTTTTGTTTAACAAACCTGCGTACATTCCCACTCGGCCCCATTGCTGACATGTATATTATAACTTACAAAAACAGAATATTAAATTAACCGAAGAAAACTTACGCATGTTTATTACAGGTTTGCAGCCGATATGGAAAATATCAAGCACTGTTATATTGCAATAGGTCTCCTCTGTTTATCAAATCAGGAAAAAAAATCAGTAAAGTTTGCGGTTCAAGTTTGCGGAAGTAAAAGTCATTTGCGGTTGCGAAAGTGCAAAAAATTATTGCAAACGTATCGCAAACTTGCAGATTTGCGGTTGCAGACCACCCATTACCATTTTGCAGAATTTGCGGTTCCGGAATAGAGTTTAAATTTGCGGTGCCCAGCACTACTGAAAACTCTTTCAACTGCAGCACTCGAGGGCAAAGAAGTATTGGACTGGACGAACAGTTTCTTTAGCACTGCATCAGCAAAGCAATTATCATCCATCTTTTTTGCTGGTACTGCTGATAGAACCCCTTCTATCCGTTTTGCAGCAGCATCTTTTTTTGGTCAGATTGGTTGAACAAACAACCAAAAAATTCATCGTTATTAACGGACTCAACATCATTATCTCTTTCATCACTAAGCCTGTTAGCCCCGTTAGTGCACAATATCACCTTTTAGCAAGTCCCACAACAGCTTTTGTTAGCACGTTAGTGCACAATAAAAAATCCATATTCCGCAGCGCTAACAGGAATTACATTGAAGTGTTTTATTCAACCAAAGTCTAACGATTAAAGAATCTTTTTTAACACGAACAAAACAAAAAGTAACTGTAACTAGTAACTTTTTAATGTCTCCAAATAGTAACTGGTTCCCACTTTTCGTTACTTTTTTGAAAAGTAACTAAGTTACTAAAAGCGTAACTAGTTTGGTTACTTCAGTAACTAGTTACTGCCCACCTCTGCTTAAATTTAGGAAGACGCAGCAAGTGCATAAACTTTGATCAATATTAGTAAGAATTTCAATATATATCTCATTAATTGCAAAGTTTGGGGAGAAATTTTTTGAGAAGCCAAATTGACAATCGCTCAATAAATCGTACCTGACTAAATAAGAATAAATTCAGTAATACAACAGTTTTTCAAAGGTTTTATTAAATTGGGAGAGAAGTAATGTTGGACGGTAATTTGTAGTTTTGTCTTGCTCACCTTTTTTGAGAATAGGAATCACCTCTGCTACTTTTAATGAATCAGGATACACTCCTTCTTTCAGGCAGAAGTTGAAAAGATCACTCACAAATTTGGATATTATAGGATTTGCATACTTGATAAATTTAGTTTCGATGTCGGATGTCCTTGTAGCTTTTTTTATTTTCAATATTGCAATTTCATTGTACACTTCTTGCGGACTACATGGAAATAGAAATATCGAGTTACACGCTTTGTTTGATGACCAGACGCAGCTGTTTGAATAAGATTTGTTCGAGCTTCCTGATACTATTAAATCAGCTATTGATTTCCCCACATTAACAAAATATTTAGTGAACTCGTCTGCAATAGTCTGATGATTAGTGATTACAGTGATTTCAGAGTTGTTTTGCTTCAAAAACACAAAGGCACGATCATCCTTACAAATTTCACGACTTTTCACAGCAATTAACTTAAAAACATCTTCGCCATATTTTGCGAATGGTCCAGACCACTAGCAGGAAATGACGAAAGTTTTGCCAAAATTGACAGGACTTTCACAAGACAAAAAATGTTCTTGCAAACATTTCTTAATTTATATGTGCTAAGAAAGCATAGCATTCCAAATCTTTCCGTACTTTTTTCCACGTCAGTTTTGCTAAGATTTTTGTTCGTACAAATAACATACCATGTTACCCCACATTGCAAAAAATCTTATTGTGCTTGGCGCAATATAATTTTTTGTTTTGGAAAAAAAAACAACAACAGAACTTTATAGTTTTCAGGTCAGAAGAGAAAAACAAAAATATTTATATACACGTAGTAAAACAACAAAAGCAATACGCATTTAACACTTAGCAACATTAGTCGGTTGTTTGAATGCCATAGTTTGAGTTTTGTGTCAATTGTAAAACTTAAATCTATTTCATACAAAATCAAAATGCATGATATAGTGAAAGATAACTGACGCAAAAAGTATGCTGTCTCTCGGTCTCCAGATATCGCTTTGCAATTCTAGTACAGCAGTACTTTTGCAAATTTGTCATTTCTTCACAAACTATGCAGAAGCGGCAAACGTCAGTTAATTGGTAAAGGGTTGAGTTATTAGTAATTAAAAGGTTAGACAACTGAAACCAGTTTGATTCTCCAAATGGTGAATTATTTTTCCTTATAACCTTGTACTTGACGCACTTTCTAACCCTAAGTTAAAGTCTCGGCCTGACGACGAATTTCCAGCAGAACCGTAAACACTGCCCTGCGGCGGTGTGGTCTGACAAAACCAAAAGCATACTGCGTGGTATATACGCATGGGTAAACATTACGTCACTACAATATTTGAAAGAAAAAGTTAAATGCATATTATTTGTATCAGTAAAATTGTGCACCATACTTTAATAGCGGTATATTAGCATAAAAAGATGTTAGAAAAAAAAACGTCCGCTAACTTTTTTAATTAATTGAGCTACTTTTTAATCGAGACAATTAGCAAATGAAATACAACATAATGTTTTAGTATAGCTAAACAATTACAGAGATTGAAATTTAGCTATGCTACACACTATCTGTCGAATTTTGACACTTTAAATTCAGTGATTCGTAAACTTGTGATTAATGCTATTGTGTTCAGCAAATATTCTTGCGTATAGGGTTTACGTAATAAGACGTCATCAGCGTTACAGAAACTGCGCGAGTCGTCGGTTTCCTGCTAGTGTTGTAAAAAAACGTTTTTTTTTTTGTAAGACTTTTTTTACCTTGTTTTTTTTATATGTAATTGTAGTTTTTAGATGATTGAGAATACTTCAATGGTTTTTCAAGATTTGGCAGAGGTGGAGTCCTTGAGGACGTCCTCGAGGACACATTTTGAAGTCCTTGGTCTTGGCCTTGGCGTCGAAAATCAAGTCCTTGGCCTTGGCCTCGAGGCCTCAAGACCTAGAAAATTGGCCTGTCCTCGGCTCGAGGACAGCACTATTTTTTGAATTGTTAAAATTTTGTGGAGTGCTTGAAAAATCTTTTGGAAAGGTCTTTTTGTGGAGGTTGCTTGAAAAATTTTTGTGAAGATTTTTTTTTGTTTTTGGAGAGCACTTGCGCTTGTGTCCTTGGTCCTTGGCCTTGGCCTCGGATTTTTTTTGTGTTCTTGGCCTCGAGCCTTGTGTCCTCGACTCCACCTCTGAGATTTGGTTAGGTACTTTGCTTCTTTTGAGCTACATAGATTTAACAATTGCTTGCTGAGAGAATAAAATGCGGAAGTTTCGGTAGTTAAGGTGGCATGGCAACTCTGCTACTTTCGTACTCACTGACTGGTTTATTTCACAACAATTCGCAGTGACGTCGCTAAGGATAGTGACACTCGGGATGGAATTTTGGGGTGTCACCCTTTATAATGTATAGCAAGCTGCAAAAGGTGTTATTTTAAAGATAACGGTACTACTTCATTTCCGTAGATAGCGGTTGTTATTTGGCTAGCTCAATAAATTCTCGTTCAACAACAGAATTTCCAACCTAAACGAAATTGCAAAAATTCTCAATAAATTCTCAATCAACAACAGAAATTCCAACCACAACGAAATTGCAAAAAGACTTCAACAGAAATTAACTGTGATTCGGCCATTGGACAACATCTTCTGCAAAACAAAACCTGTGCCAACAACTTCAACACCAACCAGTTTTCTATTCTGGCTAAAGCAAGAACGCAATTTCACCTATCTACACTGGAAGCAACACTCATTCGGATTCTAAAACCAGAATTGTGCAGGCAAAAGGAATTTGTTTATTCCCTTCAATTAATTCATTGATAATTCGAACGCAAACGAAACTTAACAATTTACCAAATTCTGTTTTAGGTTTTATTTTAGATTCATCACAAGTCATTTATTTTTCTTACGCAAACGAAACGCAACGATTTGATCCAATCAGCATCTATCTTGATGAAAGTTTGTTTTCTTTGCAACAGCGCCACTTCTGTACGCAAACGAAACGACACAAATCAACCAATCAGCGATGATTATTCAACCAATCAGCGATTTTCTCTGCCTTTATAAATGAATCCGCATTGTTTTATTTTCATTCTATCTTTTTCTAGCGATGGTTTCTGAAGAGAGCTAGACGAAAGCGTTTAAACCTCAAAACAGCCTTTTTCAAGGCTACCCAATCAATAAAAGATGAATCCGGTTTTATTTAAAGCTATGGTTAAATTCTCATTGTAAGATTCGATAACTTAGAAGTATGAGCAGCACCGTGGCAGCACACGTTTAGTATCAGGCGTGTAACAAGAAATCTGCAATGGGGGAGAGGCTGTTTTGGGGATCTGTAAGCTCCGCCGGAGGCCATTGGTGGTTTGGGCGTAGAGCCCCAAGCACTCGAAAAATTGAAATTTTTTTGCAAAAATAACTTAATTTTTGGGCTATTTTGTTAAAATAATGCTTTTAAAACTTGGCATCAGGGAGAATTCTGGTGGCATAGAAATGAGCAAAAACATGGTTAGACTCAGGCGCATAACCAGAAATATGCAATGGGGATGTTTTGGGGGTATAGGGGCGGAGCCCAGCGCTCAAAAATTTTGTATTTTTTTGCAAAAATAACTTAATTTTAGGACTATTTTGATAAAATTGATGCTTTTGAAATTTCGCAAAGAAATTTGTGGTGAAAAACATCATTAAACTGGTTACATACATGGGCAGTGGCTATGTGGAAAGTGACTAAAGGTAAAAACCACTGTTTAATTTGTTCAGTGAGCATATTTAAAGCATTTGATTTTAAAGTTTAAACTTTTGTAGGTAGCCGGCTTTAGTTGAAATTTACCAGGAGCAATTTTAGCAGCTTATATAACTTAACCGATCTAGAAATTTATGCCTTTAGAGATATCTCTTCGTCCATTGTGCCTGCTATTGTCTACTTTGCCCGGTTTTTGGCTTTGGTTCACACCGTAAATTTGGCCATATCCTAAAATACATAGAATTTTACGCCAGAGCAATACCATGCGATAGACTAACGTTTAAATCAAGCACTAATTACGAATAATTGTTAACACCACTAGTTAAAGTCGAAATAGATGCAAATTAAGGCTCGAAAAACATTACACTGAGGGCAGTTAAATCATTAGTTTAAACCTAAATGACATGCCTATGAAATATAACTCAATGAAAACAATAGTTTATGCGTTTTGACTTATAAGCAACTGTAGCGCTAGCCGTTAATAACAACACTAAATCCAAAAAATCAACATAGATCCTACAAAATAGACTTATAAAATTGCCAAAGTTTAAAGAAGTGCTAATTTTGTCACAAATGAATGAGATACAACTGTTCTATTTCACCGCCGTCAATAATAACCTCGAATTTGATCATGATTTGATAACCGAAGATAAATACCACCATCTTAATTACATAATTCTCGTGATTACTAGACAGCAAGCAGAATTTACATCACTGAAAAAAGCAAAGAAAAACCGAATTCTGACTAATTAAATTCTTTTTCAGTTTTTGCAAGCTTTTATCTGCTATTCAACTTTGATGTTACAAAGAGTCAACTGATTTAAATCCTAAAAATACGCCCTATATCTTAACTATCACTGTTTTTGCATGCATTTACATAAGGCCGATGCGCAATTTTGACGTCCAGCGGTTTGACTAGCAGCGTGATAACGTCACGTGCAATTCATCAATAAGGAAATATTAGTTTTGATGTCTTTTTTCATGCTTTTAACCTGTTAAAGATTTTCACGGTTTTCAGGACCGGCTCGCTAAAGGGTGCTACAAAACAACAATGTGATATTATTAAACAAAAAAAACAAGCAAAAAAAACCGTTGTTTCAAAAAAAACAAGCTTCGTTTTTTTTATTTACATCACTATTTTCTGCTGAGTTTTTGAATAATGATGGCAAAACAAGCAACAAACAAAGTGTTTTAAACACTTTTATTTAAAATCAAATTGCAAATCTAATTCAATTTATAATAAGATGTAGTTTTTTTTTGTACATTTATAAATAATTTTTTCACCGAAATAGCCAAAGATCCATGCACATACCTCCTTTCTTTTAAAACTTGTAAGCGTTTGAATTTGGCTGTGTCAAAACAACACAGTATCCGCTGTTAGCATCGATTTTGAGCGGATGTAATATAAAGTTAAAACTGTCAAAAAAGTAATATCGTAGGGTTAGGGTTGAGGTTGAAGTTGGGGTTAGAATTGAGCTAGCGATTTCATTGCATTTGATGAATTACGTAGCTACTCTAAATAATGTACTTGTATCAAAATTCAAAACCAATAAAACACTTATGAAATAATACCCACAACATGCTGTTTCGTCGTTAGGTTCTCAAGGGAGGCGGAGCGGTGAGAGTAAATCTATGAACTAATTTAAACATAAGTAGCTGGTATGCTTTTAGAAATGGAAATGCCTCCATCTCATAGTTTACCTTGAATTCTACAAGTTGCACGGTTACCGTTTGAAGTCTTACGATTAGTTTTTTTGCCAGAAAATAGTTTCTGAGTTTTTTTAAACACACGCCTCCACACATAAAAAGTATAAATATACGGATTCAAAATACTGTTCAAGGGAACCACAGTTAGCACAATAATTTCGAAGGAAAGTACATAGCTCAAATAGTCTCCCAAGTTTTGAACAATTTCGGGATTGAGTGGAACATTCCAAATAATTAACGAAGCAATACACAACGGTATCCAACACATTATATCAGTCATTAGAATAATTGAAACACGTTGCAGCATTCTCCGTTTCTTAGCGGATCGGAAAGCGCTTTTTTATGGAAAAACATAGCTTTTCCTCATTTTTCCCGGCAGAGTTTCCATCAATTAAAAGAATTTAAACAGAATTTATCAATGTCAAATACTTTGAAAGTGTAATCACGCTGTAGAAAATCAAAATCAAAACACTCACAATAAGGTTATAAAATACGAAAGTTAATGTGAAATTATTAGCATCATGATAACCATCCAAATTATTAAGAAATAAACCGGGACTGCAAGTACGTATATTGCTTTTCGTAAATGCCAACTGTACTCCAATTTTCCGCTTCGAAATCCACCCAACCCAAAGCGGAGGAAAACTTTTCCATAACCTCTTGAGTTGGATATTGTGCAACAACCTGCAACAATGATCTTGCTTCGGTCGCGTACATAGCGAAACTTGGAATTGTATATTGTCGAAAAATATAGGCAAAATAAGGATGTTCCATGAAAGAATTCTTTTCGTATTTGTAATCTTTAGACAACCCGACTGTAAATGAAGTTTTGAAAGGCTCCAATGGTATCATAGGCAAAATAGCTACAACTAGCCATACAATCCATGTCAAAGCTATTAACTTTTAACTGAATTTAAATGTTGTCTTTTGAAAGGCCTCGTAATACGAACTAAACGATAAAAACTTATTATGAAGAGAGTCGTTATAGACACTTGACTTGATACAACATTTATAATGGCAAGGGCATTGCAAAGACCATATTCACTAAAATAAACACCAATATTGACCTTATACTTTATTTCAAACGAAACTGCTGTCAGATATAATCCCATCAACAAATCAGCCAACGACAAGTTTAGTACCAGCGTGTGGTAGATTTGAATTTCCTTGTTTTTGTTCTTAACTTTTCGCAAACTGACGATTTTGTCGTATATCACAACCATATTCCCAACAAGCGAAAGTAACCCTAACACTAGAAAAATATACCATTGTGTAACTAAGGATGAGTTTAAAAAAATTAAACAGTTAATGTTATCGCCACAATGCAAAGGAAAACGGAAAAGATAGTCAATAGTATCAGTAAATGAGCAGGATGAGTTTATGCAAGCATCTTGAAGCTCGTACTCTGAAAATGAGAAATCTCCACTGGTTTCTTCACATGAGTAGATGAACATTCTCCAATTTACATGATCCAAGAGCTTTTCCACGTCTTTTCCATTTGAAATCTGAGTTGAAAGTTGATCAATGCTTCTTTGCTGATTTTTTGTTGCATTGGAGACGATCAAGTACGTAAATTCCTCAATTGGACATTCAACATCAAGTGGAATCAGAGTGATATTGCTGGTATTGCGATCCACTTGATAAAATATTGATCCTTCAATTGCTAAGCTTAAGCTTAGTCCTACCAGCACTATATTAGTGCCTAAAGTTCGAAGTAATTTGCCGTAAAAGTACTCCATTTTGAGACGCAATATTTTCATACCTAAATACATTAGATTTAGTCAAAGCAAATCGAAACCGTTTCGATTTTTTGAAGTTCATCAGCTGCATGTAGACAGCTTTGTCATCTGGCTAAAAGTTCGATGAGTTGTAAAATCAGTTAAAGTATTTACAGTAAGTTAGTTGGACTTGAAAACTTGACAATTAATAGCGATGGCGTTACTACATTATTTATATGTGCAGAAACAAAAAGATATCTACATTATTGAACGCAGACGATATGATTGTTATAAGCGCAAATACTACAGTAGAGCGCGGAAATTCCAAGACTATTTAATTTTTGGAAATCATAAAGCATTGAAATTTTAATATTCTTCACTTTTTTGTTTTACAGCTTGCAGAAGAGCAAGTTATATGGTGCCGTATATTGAAAAAATAGTTTCAGAAATAGAATTTTTGCAAATAATAATCTGTGCCTATTCACATTTTAGTTTTTTTCTTATTGAGCATTTTGCAGTATTTTTTAATAAAAAGTTTAAACATTTATAAGCAAACTGTAATAGTTATACCGGTATTGTTTTTTTGAAATACTTGAGCACAGAGTAAGGCAATTTTTTTTTTGAGAAACAATCTATAAATAGCTTCTCCGTTAAAGCTAAAGTACTACAGCATTTTTCGTCACTAAATTTTGGTCAAAGGCAAAAAAAGCATAAAAAGCGAAGTTACATCCACTAAGATCTTTTATTAGCTGAAGAAGATACGAGCTGAGTCTTGCATTGTAATAAACGTGCGTGATATGCTCTCATAAAATAAATTTATTGTATCAAAATGTGAACAGATGATATCCTGTCACTTAGCCAAACAAACTCATGAATTTCTACGCTAACACTATGCAAACTAATCAGCCCTAAAGCTAATCTCTTCTAACATTTCTCGAGAATTTTTCTATTTTAAGCATGAGAATTTTTTATACAAGACTGTGTTCAATGGACAGTACACAATTGCTATTTTACGATATGTCGGGCTTTTTGCGGTCGAACTCACAAGAATACTACTGTTTAGTTCCAAAAGTACAATCATTTTGTTATCTGCTTCAATGGAGGCAATTGTTTGTTAATTTTGCTTATGTGGCTTCTAGTGCTTGGCGTACTTGTATAATATCAAGATTTACCAAAAATCTAATAAAAAAAATCATTTTTTTGCCCTTTTTTTCTACAAATTGCATAGCGCAGTTTTGACTTCGTTAATATTTTACTGGTATTATCTGCTTTCGTGGAATTTGTTTCTCGGTTAGAACAAATTAATGATTACGGAGATTTTAAGAAAAATATTACCAGTTTTCAATTTTGATATCATCAAATGACAAATTAAACATAAAATTTGCCACAGCAGCTTTTAAAACGAATATTTAGCGCTATACTCAGTAATCTATAGCATTTTATATCTTTCTGCTGTGCAAGTATTATTTAGTTTAAATTCTACCAAAAAAATGCTAAAACAGTCCTTTGTGGTTCTACTATTTTTTTTAATTTAGAAGTTTTCCGCATTGTGTTAACTCTCCAGATACTAAAGAATGACCCTTCTTGCGTTACAGGCAACTAACATCATTACCGCCAAAGCAAGGAAAAAAAATACTGCCTTGCTGATGAAGTAACGTTTACACCTGAGATAAAATATGCGCAATATCTAACAGTAGTTGGCAGACCTGTTTTTTGTAATTGTTGACTGCAAACTTTATAACTGTTAGTAACTCATTTTAAAGTCTTGATAACCATAGTTTCAGTGTTGACGACAATTGAATGTGTTCTGAAAAAATTAAACGAACAAACAGCATTACTTAAAGATGCCTACGTTATGCTGTAACAGTCCTTTATGATACTTTCCAGATTAGCATTAACGTGGATGTTAAATCATGCTAAACCAAACACGATCAAAATATTTTTTTAGTATCGCTTTAGTTCACGTACATGGAAATCTTTGTTACGTTTTAATGCTATCGGTGGATACACGAACATTGCAATTAACAGCAATGGCATTACTCAGATGGCAGTGGCGTTGCTCAGATGGCGCAATGTAGTTGTGCCAGAAAATCAGGTTTGATTATAAACGAGATATACATTGAAACTAGAAAAAAAATTAATAAAACCGAAATTATTCTTTCAGTTGGACCTCTGTGACTCTGAAATCAAAAATAAGACTCGAAGATTAACAAAACTTTAAGGGAAAAATTTTAAACAAATACCAGTGCAAATTGCTATAGCTGTAAAGTAATTTAAGAATGGCGTTTATAAACTTGTAAATTTAGTTTGTTTTAAATCAAATAAGTTTATCGATGCAAAAGATCAAAATTTAAGAATCTGCAGATAAATTTTATCCACCCGGATGTATACGACCTTAGCAAAGCTTTCAAAAACTTTCTTTTATTGAAAAAAAGGTTTTTAGAAAGCTGAAAGTATGAGGTAAACAAAAACCACTGGTTGCAATTAATTTCAAATTCAGATTAGTTACTAACCTTGCATATACTACCTGCAAATGTACAGGGTGTCCATAAAGTCCTGCACACATTTAAAATTTAAATATCTCAAAAACCCCATATGGTAGAAACTTTAGATTTTTGACAGTGAATTATACCACCATAAAGTTTTTTTGTTATTTTTCACAGGTTATTTTATTGTTAAAGTGAGTACGAATAAGTCATTTTTAATAAAGGAGTAAGGAGTAAGTTTGCAACAAATTATGAAAAATGTTGACCATTCAACAAAAAGCACATTGCGTTCTTTGGTGCAATGAATTGAAACCACCAACTGCAGTACAACGTAAATTTAGAAATGAGTTTGGACAAGACCCTCCACACACTAACAGCATTAAGAGATGGTTTAAAAATTTTATGGAAACCGGCAGCATTTTGGATCGCAAACGATCAGGTAGGCCAAGCTTTGATGAAGAGACTGTTGATGCTGTCCGTGTAGCATTTCATCGCAGCCCAAGGAAATCAATTCGTGTTGCATCAAATGAACTTGCTATTCCTCGAAGCACAGTTCACAAAGTTTTACATAAACGACTTCGGCTCCATGCTTACAAGTTGCAAATTGTTCAAGCTCTTAAGCCAGATGATCGCCCTTGCCGAGCAGCTTTCGCTGAAGAAATTCTTCAGCGCATTGATGATGACAATGGCTACCTTAACAGTGTGTGTTTTTCCGACGAAGCAACTTTTCATGTATCCGGGAAAGTCAATAAGCATAATATTCGAATATGGGGTTCACAAAATCCTTGCGAGGTTTTAGAAAGAGAAAGAGACAGTCCCAAAATCAATGTTTGGTGTGGTTTAATGCACAACCAGATTATTGGTCCGTTCATTTTTGCTGAATCCACCATTACAGCAAACATTTATCTGGATATGCTAAAACATTACGTTGTTCCTCAATTAGAAGAGTTCCAGCCGAGGGTTGTGTTTCAGCAAGACGGTGCCCCTCCACACTGGGGTTTGATAGTTCGTGAATTTTTAAATGAAACTTTTCCAAACCGATGGATTGGAAGAAATGACCCAACACCATGGCCGCCAAGATCTCCAGATATCACCCCTTGAAACTTTTTCTTGTGGGGTTATGTAAAAGACAGAGTTTACAGAACGCCAGTACGTGACGTCGAAACACTGCAGTCACGAATAATTGAGGTTCTCGCCACAGTAAACGAAGAAATGCTGGAGAAGACTTGGCGCAAAATTGAGTATCGCCTTGACATATTGAGAGCAACAAATGGAGCACATATTGAAGTCTATGAATAACATGGAAAATTAAATTCTTGAAATATGGCTATTACTTAAACTGCTAGAAATTTTTATATGTAAAACTTTAATAAACAAACTTTACTTTGCAAAAAAACTGTATGATTTTATCTGCTTTAGTTATTTAGCAATAAAATTTTGAAAAGTGTTCAAGACTTTATGGACACCCTGTATATTAATTGGCTCTTTGATATTGTGGTATTCAGCACCACTATGTCTACAGCATTAAGTCGAGTCGGCAGCGTGACCGAATAGGTGAAAGTGTTGTTTTTACGACAACGCTAATTGAATGATCTGGGTTTAACCCGCACCCTGGTCACGCTGTTGTGTCCTTGGATAAGACGCTTTGCGATGATTATCTCTGCTTCGTGGCTTCGAACAAGCATCAAATTCAGTGGACAAGAATTCGAAGAAATCCACAGGAACATTGGATCGTTGGAAACTCCTAAGCAGGTGCGGATACTTCCAATCACGAAGTAGTCAATGCAATACAAAGTATGTGGATTGTCCAATAAGTTAGAGTCTGACGCTGTCCTGTGACAGGAGGATAAATATGCGCTACAGAAATGCTACGACACCAACAACAATTTAGTTCAAAACAATTTAAAAATCTGTTTGTACCAGCTTTTATATTTGTTTTGGTTGATGCTATACTCTGGCTGTACGAAATAATAGTTGAAGGTGATACACTGACTCCATTTGAATCATTGCATTTGAACAAACTTATGTGTGTATCACAAACATGATA
Source organism: Trididemnum nubilum (assembly GCA_963965965.1). Classification (NCBI taxonomy): domain Eukaryota; kingdom Metazoa; phylum Chordata; class Ascidiacea; order Aplousobranchia; family Didemnidae; genus Trididemnum; species Trididemnum nubilum. The sequence continues at coordinate 5,592,919 of OZ014487.1, forward strand.
TCTAGTCAAAACTAACCAATTATCTCACTTGACTGCTGCAAAAAATTTGTAATTTGATTCTCGGTTTTTGAAAATGCCTTTCAATAAAGTCGATTTCATTTTGCTTTCGCAATAAGCTTTTTGGACAGAACTCTTCGGTTGCGATCTCTGTCTGGTTTGGTATGTGGTGAGCAGGATCTTTTAAAGACCAAATGCAGTAAGGAGAAATGCACTCTGCAGTAAGAAGAAATGCATTCTGCAGTAAGGAGAAATGCACTCTGCAGTGAGGAGAAATAGATTTTAAGGAGATTGCACAATAGTAAGGAGAAACGCAATCTATCCAATGACAGCAGGCTTTGATCTTACCGAAACAGTTGTAAAGTGAATATGAACTACTTTTGCCAGCACAAATCTGTTTTTTTTTTTTCGTGAAATATAAACCGCTACCAACAGGCACAAGTGAAACTGAGAGCGAGCTGTGGTTAGGACTTTAAACTGCGAATCAGAATAGTTGCGTGCGCACTGATTGGATTCTAACAAATGCTGGCCGATGGCTGAATCGCTTTCTGGTTCGAATTGAGTCTTACTTTTTGCTTTGCATTTTCTATTGGGCAGGGTTCTGGTTAGTTGAGATCAGTGGGTTCCCTGTTCCTGAGTAAGAGTGGCTTTTTGTCTTATTGCTTTTGGAACATGTTGCTTGATGCGTTTCTAAAGCCTTTGAATAGTGCGACCTACGTACCAACTATCACAGTGGCACACGTATTCATAAATAATCATACTTCTTTGATTGGCAGGTAGCAGATCCTTTTTGGCAGCAGATAGCATGCATTGGCTTGAGAAAATCAAGCGTGGTGACACTGCTCCGTAGCAATTTTGTACAGCACTTTTAACTTGATGTTCTAATTGCTGAGAAGCTGAGGCTATCCACGGAGCTCTAAGGTACACAGGGCACTTTTCCGGTCCAAAGGGTTTGGCTGTAGAAAATTGTGCAATTTTCTTGGATATGTGATTGAGTACTATATCTTCAGGGTACCCGTTGTCAATTAAGATCTTTTTGATAAAATGAATCTCTTGCTTAAGCTTGTTTTTTGTACTTATCATAAGTGCTCTGTGAACCAGGGTGGCGATTAGATTCGTTTTCCGTTTGCGTGGGCTGAAGGATTCCCAGCGAATGTATAAAACAGAAAAAGTGGGCTTTCGGTATACACGGGTCACGAAACCAAGTTCAGTTCTTTCCACTAGAATGTCTAGAAATGGAAGTTTGCCATCATGTTCTTTTTCAAAAGTGAACTTGAGAGCAGGATATAGACGATTAAGCGTGAGCAGGAAATCGTCAACGTCACCCTCTTGTTTAAAGATGGCAAAGGTGTCGTCAACATATCGGAAATAAATTGTCGGTTTTTGAACGAAAGAAAATAGTTTGGACTCGTGGTATCCAACAAAGATGTTTGCTAATGCTGGGCTCAGTGGTAAGCCCATCGCTACTCCGTCCGTTTGCTTGTACATTGTGTCATTGAAGCTGTACTCTACGGATGACGTAGCACTTTCCATAAGTTCAATAAATACCGCTTGGGGGATGGGAGGTGTGGAAGAAAGGTCTTTGTAGAAGGCTTTCGCACATATGCCGATCGTTTCCTTGAGAGGTACATTGGTAAATAGGCTTGAAATGTCAAATGAGCACAAATAGGCATCTTTTTCTTTTAACCTGAGGTCTTGCATGGTTTGTGCGAATGTAAATGAGTCTTTTATGCAGTTGGTGGAAAACTGCTCAAGCACTGGCTGTAAAATGCTTGCTAGCCATGTGGCAAGTTTACGGTGGGAAGAACCGACCATGGACAGGATTGGCCTTAATGGCGTGCCTACCTTGTGTGTTTTAGGCAATCCGTACATTCGCGGTCTTTGCAAACCCGTAGGGCGTACCTCGTCATAGACTTGTTTAGGTAGCTGCTCTGAGTTCAGTAACTCTCGTAATCGGTTCTGAAGTTTTGTCTCTATGGTAGCGGTTCTGTCAGCAGTAGCGGCTGGGCCAAGACATTCGAATTTTGATGCGTCATTCAGGATGTTTCCCATTTTAGTTACGTAATCACTTTTGATCAAAATGACTATGCCTGATCCTTTATCGGGCCGAGTGATAAGGATTTCATCATTTCTACGCAAGCTTTTGATGGCCTGGTAGCATTCTTTCTGCATCATAAAGTTATGTTTTTCGATTTGACTGTAACTGTAGTTGTGTGCCAGGTCAGTGAGTCGGGCTTTCAAAGCGTTTCGCGTATCAATAGAGCACGCTTTGTGATGTTGCAAATACGCCCATAGTGACTCGAACTCAGCGAACAATTGCTTTTTACACACAGTTTAGGGTGGTAGGCAAAAATTGAGTCCATGTCCAAATACAAACTCTTCCGTGTCCGACAGCACATAGTCTGAGAGTTTCTGAATGTGCTTTTTCCCGTCACTCAGCGCTGTACCAAAACGTTTGCGTCTGAGAATCATGATAAACCAATCATGTTTAGACCTCGTTTTCCGTTCAGTTCGTTCATCTAGCTTGGCTAGATACCTGCACAGTCCAATAGTGTCAAACATAGAGCGAAATTCGCGAGCCTTTGTCCAATATGCCCGGTAGGCTATGCGAAGTGTTCTCAATCGTTTGTTGTTTCTCATGATCTCATCTTTGAGAAAAAACCGCTCAATGTCAGGGCTGTGGCAGACATTTGCTTTTCGAATGCGGTTCGCCATAAAAGTGGGAACAACTTTTTTGAGTATGCAAGAAAGTTCTTGCATACTCAAAAAAGTTGTTCCCACTTTTATGGCGAATTGACCCCTTTTGTTAATTGACCCAATATACATTTTTCTGACAGTCCTCTGATCAGATAAAAATTGTTGTTCCTGGACAGGTACCTTTTTCTCTCTTGAACAAGCACAAGTTGCAAAACTTGAGCATTTGCAAGTCGATATATCAAATAATGTCCCAATGCTTTTATGAAATTTTGCTAATTTTTTCTTGAAACTTTCAGTTTCTTTACGACTTAGATTTTTTTTTAATCGAAGTATTGGTCGAGTCTTTTTTTCATTAGTTCCTTTACTCGTGATATGAAAGCATAGATAATGAGCTGGTTTCCCATACTTGCATCACATCATCTACCATTCTAGACAATAAACCTCTTGGCTTTTTCTTAAGCGATTCTTCTTTCAAATATAAATAATATTTAAGAAGATCATGAGTTGTTGGAAGAACATTAGCTTTTAGATCTGCAGATATTCTCAATATTGGGCAATTTACCTTTGATCTTGAAGTCAATGATTTTTTTGGGAACATTGCTGGGTTTAAAGCAGACAAAACAACCTCGCAATGACAAAGTTGCCCACACAGCGAAATATAACTTATCGCAATACTCCAACAATTTAGTGTAATAATTCACATAACAGCAAATCAATTAAAAAAATATATCAATAAATTGGTAATTACTTAGTCTGAAACAAAAAATGAAAACATTAATGTTCTGCTTAGTTATTTAGCAACTAAAAATCTACAGCAATAACAAAAAATAGCTGCCTTTTTAAATTTATTCTGAACTCAAAACTTAATTTCACATTAGCTACAGTGTAGCCAAACGAAGAGTCTCAAAAATTCAGCTCAGACTACCTCCGCTCTTATCAAGTGCTTTTATTCTTACTTGTCTGAGGTGCTCTGTGAATAAATTCTTTTCATGAGTTGTCAAATTTATTTTCTTTGTTTCTACTAAAGATCAAATAAAATTGTAGACTTGCGAAAAGACGAAACATGAAGCTACGTTTCTGATTGATTATCGCATTAAAACTACAAAGCGGAAAAGGATTAAATAGAACAAAGGCATGTAAACAAGCGCTCTATTAGGCTAGATTGAAACTCAAAATTTCCGTAAGTTCAGCGTAATGCGCGAAGTATCATTTTTGTCTTCACACAATAAAATTTTAAATGTGGTATTTTGAGACTATAAACTATAGGTTACATTGGGCTGCAAAATTTATATTACGCAAATTCATTTCGAAATTTGATTATGAAAATATGCGCATATTTGCCCCAAATTCCTAACTTTGGGTTCAATGCGCGAAGTGTTTCCATGATCCTAGAGCACTGAAAGTTTTACCAAGACAGTGTTTTTACACCAATTCACATACTTTTCAAAGTACTGCGAAATTTTTTGAGGAAAAAACGTTTTTTCGATACACCCTACCGTTTACATAAACGCATAGTAGCATAAGCAGAAATTTTTCATGGGAGGTTGAACAAAGGTGCTGTTTCAATTGAAGTTATTCGTGGAACTTGTTATGGGGAGGAGGTTTGCAAAGATTTTGGAGCTCTTAAGTCTCACAAATTTGCAGGCCAGTATAGGTGAAGAGCAAAAAAAAGGTTTTCCCGCATTTTAAGCGCATAATTTTGATAAATTTTGGGCTATACTTCGGCGTCTATTTCCTCATGGACTCTTTTTATTGTCTTGTCGAGGAAAACCAAAGTCGAGTGGCTTACTAAACTAATTGATTTTAATTGATATCATTAAAATAAACTTGCAATTAATTGGTGTTTAATTTTGGTAAAAATGCATGTAATAAATATACAGCCGAAAACAGCCCAATAATCAATACACACAAACAAACAGCCGAAAACAGCTGCAATCAATGTACAATGGCTGCGAAGGGAACGCTAGATCTTCGAGTCGGCAGCTACTCTGTCCCTCACGTTAATGACATATAAGTGATATGAGTCACTGAATGTGCAATCTCGTAGTTAACGGCGAACAGCAATATTAATAAAACACAAACGTCGCTAAAGGACAAAAAAAGCGACGACAGCAACAACAACAACAACCACAACTGGAGCAGCAGTAATTGGTGTAGAGCAAACCATAGCAAGGGCAGTAACACATTCTTGTGAAAATCTACTTGAAGCTATATTAGACAAGGAACAAAAATATCACTCAGTGTTCGACAATAAAAAGATTTTACAGTTCTTTTTGAAGTTTGGAAAAGAATAGTTTTTCATGTACTGTAAAATATTGCTCTTTTTCTTTTCTTTCGGCCCTTTTTTTCTCATTGCGCCGGTTGATTTTCGCATGCCTATTAGAGGTGTCGCCGGCACGCTTTTACTGCATTGCGCACCTCACACCGCCAGGGTTCTGTTCGCACACTGCGCCGCACCGCAATATATTTGTAAACACTGCACTGCACCGCAAAAAACAAAATACCAAAACTATGACGACAAAAAACATATTGCATAAATGTGATGATTTGCTGGTGAAGTACCGATACTGAAGAGTCAAAATCTGATAAAGCAGAACTTGTTTGAACTCTAGCGTGCAAATAACTCAGGGCTGATTTGCATGGATATACTTCAATGAGGCTGGAAAGAGCTGGTATATTAGGAATTGTTTGCTCTAAAGCTATGTTCCCTAATCTTCCTTCAACACTGAACAAAAATAAAGTTTTGGTAGTCGACTATTCCCAATGTGTTTGCCAAATCTAATCCAATTCTGAAATAAGTACACCAATCACTAGTTTGGTGGCCAGCGGTGCCGATCTTTGTTGAGCATTGGAGGGGATAATTTGCAATTTTACCCTAATTTTGCCCTATTTTCAACATTGGGAGAAATAAACCTCGACCACGATTTTTTTCAGTTGAGCAAATTAAGTGAAGACCAAAAAAAAAAGATCTTCGCCACAAATGGAACACTTTTTTCCCCGAGTTCAAGTGAAGACCAAAAAAAAAAAGTCTTCACCAAAACTGGAGCTCTTTTTTTTCCCGAATTCTAGTAGAGACCTGCGCTCAAATGCACACCCAGGTGCGGAGCCAGAAATTTGCAATGGGGAGGCTGGGGGATCTGCCCCCAGCCCCCAGCCGACGGGCGGAGCCCCCAGCGCTCGAACATTTTGCATTTTTTTTGCAAAAATAACTTAATTTTAGAGCTATTTTAATAAAAATTAATGCTTTTATAACGTGGCATAGAAATTGGCAGCGTAACATGATTCAACTGGTTGTATTAATGGGCTATGTGGAAAGTGGCTAATGATAACATTGCAGTTCTCTTGTTTACATGCTGGTAAACCATAAAATCCTATAATTCAATAAAACTCACACGGAGTAATCTATTTTGTCTATATTTTATAAAGAAAAATAATAGGAGGGGCCCAATGGAAAGATATTTGAGAGAAGTGATTGGTAATTAACTTACACTGAATAGCCCCCCTCTCCTTATTCCTAAGTTTATAATATATTTGTAGATAAAACCTATGTTTGGTGTTTTTACACTAGCGATCAAATTTGATTGTCGGTTTTTGGATATTTTTTAAAGTTTTCATTGATTTGTGACTTTAATTTTTGGCAATTATCCCCACCCCCCTGAATATATATTTCAAAAGATGCTTTAAATCACTTTTTAGTCAATTCCAGCAGAGCCCTTCCCATTGGCCTGTCAACCAAAATGCAGAATAAGAAAAATACCACGTTTTTAGCTCTTTTGAGACTGTTTTTTTGCGTTGGAATTGACTAAAACTGGCTACGCTACTGCGTGCACACTAGAGTCAAAGTATTGGGTGGGATGAAGATGTAGACCATACTCAAATTATTGGGGAGATATTTACCCCCCCATCCCCTCCGGGTGTCGGCACTCCTGTTGGTGGCCATCCCCTCAAGCCACGAGGTCTATCAGAGGACGTTTTCGAGAACAATTTTTAAAGTTCTTGGCCTCGAAGCCTCAAGTCCTCAAAAATTGCCCTGTCCTCGGCTCGAGGACAGCACTTTTTTTGATTTGTTAAAAATGGGTCATGGCCATGATCTTCTTTTCACTTTACTTTGGAAAACGGCAGAAAGTTCGGGGAAAACTTGCGAAGACCTTTTCTTTATGAGATCGCCTGAAAAAAAATTTGAAGACCTTGTTTTTAGAAGAACACTTGCGCCTGTGTCCTTTGGTCCTTGGCCTTGGCCTAGAGCATTCCTGTCCTTGGTCTCAAGAGGGTGTGTCCTCGAGAAGTCGGTCCTTGGCCTTGGCCTTGGTCTCGGATTTTTTTGTGTCCTTGGCCTTGTGCCTTGTGTACTCGACTCCACCTCTATGATCTATCACCAACAAATTTCAATCGACACAATTTTAACTAAAACCCTATTGCCATTCCAAATTTTAAGTTTCTACATTCAGTGGTTTTGGAGTTATGGCATACACACGAAATCTTGCAACAAAAAAAAAAAAAAAAAAACAGAAAAAATATAAATCTCGGAACTCTAACGTTTTTAATGTAGGAATTGAAACTACATCCCATTCGGTTCAAAATCCAAAATTGTTATTCTCATCCAGCAGTTACTTGAGGTCTGTGCGGTTGTTTAAAGCTAGGATCAGCTTTTCAGTTTAGAGTCTGGGAAACTCGTATCACGTGACCGCCAGCCAAAAAATTTGTCAAAGTATAGTTTCATACGTTCAATCTATCTCCATTCAATTTAAATATCATGTTTCCACTTTCAACTGTTCCGATTTCCGAAGCTATGGCATTGTGACCACCTGGTAGCAGATAAACGGCTGAGTGTGCCAAAGTAACTATACCGGTATTAGCCTATTTCTGATATACTGTATACTGGTATTGCTCAGTACATGATCACTTAATTAGCTCAGCAGTTGTTACTATTTTGAGAGAGCAAACCTTGGTAGCAGCACGCGGCCGCTTACCGCCACATACGCTGTGCGGTTGACATCTCTAATGCCTATCGTTTGTGTTTCCGAGGCGCCGTTTACTGCCGCCAGTTGCTAGGCTATGTTGAGCTTGGGCAGTGTATGGAGGGTTTGACAAAGTTGACAGTATAAATTAGGTTACCTCTGTATGTATTTTTCAGCTATTGTTAAATTTTGTTAACGTTGAGCAAGAATTAGGTTGATAAATTGTAGTTTAACAAAATATAAATTCAACAAAATTTAACAAAATAAACGTCAGGTTAACAAAATGTGGAGTTAATTTGCATTGTTGGAATCCCCAACCTTGAATATTTTAGCCCCAATTTTTCCCCACTGTCTACTTGAATATTAACAGCTATATTTGATTATTTCACTTTTTTCAGCACTAAAACTGTAACCGTATGACTTTGAAATGTTTAAATACTAAATATCCGTTAAAACGAATTCGAACATAAGTTTGACAGGAAATCAAGAATGGTCTCTGCCCAGCAGGACGTTCTTTATTGACGAATGACGGGGACGAGTTTGGAAAGCCTTATCAAGAAATTCCGAATCACTGCTTTGATGTAGGCAATGGATACCTTGGTCCGGGGCGGAAAGCGATTTTCAACTACCAAAAGCTTACAGATGGTGCTACGCATTGTTTCATTAGCTATGCTTACTGAACAGTTTGTCGAGCGATAACGCGCTTGCCTTTGGAGCGGAGGGTCTGAAGCTCAAATCTGAGGTCGGTCAAATCGGACACAGAGTTGCCGATGGCTTCTTCAAAAAGAAGTTGTGTTGCCTGCAGGCGTAAAAACATGGAGATGGGCTACGCAAACTTATTAAACGATTAGGCGTAGTACAGCAAGTATAATGAAAAGAATTGATTTTGGTTTGATGCTTATAGGCCTAGTTACGCAAGGCTAAATTGTTTGGTTTCGTGATGCCAATCGAGGGAATTCCTAAAAAACGTTCTATACATAGATTTTTAATGCCTGATTAATGATTGGAACGTCTTCGGTTGCAATTTATTAGATATATTGCTTTTAATACGGGTATACCGGTAATCAGTCCATCAACTTTATTCCAATCGAACCAAAGCACAGCTTCAGTTCTAATAAATTATTGAGCTAGAGTTTTTTCAAAACTGCGGTAGTTTACGGTGAAGTTTCAACATAAAAACAAATAACAATACACTTATGCAAATATTGCAAAATAAGGCTGGAATAAAAGAAGGCTAGAATAAACAGCGACGTACATTTTAGCAGTTTCATGAAAGCAATTTCTTATTTTGGGTTGTTAGTTGGTTTAACTCCGGTAATTGTTTCAATTGCTAAGTGCGATACAACAGGCATTCGAAAGTTAATAAGCCAGGGCTATACTCCCGTTATTTTGCAAAATGGAACATCTTCATTTTAACTGTTACGAAACAGTATCTGTTTTTCACAATTGAAAGCTTAAAAATTTGATATGCCGCAGTCATTAATGCAAGATAGTGCGATATTTAATGCGTAACTTGTAAAAGCAAAGCAAAAAGGCAAACACTTAGAGATGCAATTTATTGTTTTTCAAAACTTTAACGTGATTGACGACGCCAATGAACAGCATTTTTAAATAGGAATTGCTAATCAACAAACATATACCTGATTATGCACCTACATTTCAAGACCCAGCTTTCAATGACGGAAACATTTATACACTGAAAATTGATTTGCTGTTATGGTAAGGTATTATTAGTAAATTAATCCAGTATTTTGAATTTTTGATTTACATTAAGAAAGCCAATGAAATGACTTTTTGGCTCCCTATATATACGATGCTGGTCATTGTTATAATGGCCCGGTCAGCCAGTCAAAAATGTCGTTAATTAGGAAAAACTAGCGATATCAATAAGTTTTCACACTGACATAAGTCAATCTTGGTTGACTGACATGGCTATCAAAATCAACCGCTAATTTAATTACGAAGTTTTTGTTGTTAAATGGGCCAGAGTATATTTCTTATTAAACGATTTGCGTGTCCACCCTTAGCAAAATCTTCTTTGCGCACTTGCTAGTTACTGAACCAACTATAAAAATTACCAAAGGCCATATAGTTGAGATCTGCCAGGGGATGAAAGTTAAGAGGAAAACGCAAGTAGCTAAGGTATGAGTAAAAAGCCTTCAGTCGCTAAATTTTAGCTGAAAGAATCAAAAACTTGCGCAATATCTTTTGCAAGACTTTGTGCATAAGTATTGCAAATAGATTCTAGAATAGAGTATAAAACATACATCATATTAAAAAAGCTATAATAAGTTTGAACAAGTTTGTATGGAAAAAAATGTTTTTTTTTGTGTATTATTTTTTATTTAGTTGATTAAAACACAACACACAACGTGCATAATGGAATGTGACTTCAACTGATTCAAAAAAGTGCTCTGTAGCTAAGACTAGAGCATATACCAAAAAACAGAACACGTCCAAGGCCCAATATAGAAGTCTAAGATGCCCGGGCCTCGGGGTCCCCACCTTTTACCACTAGTAGCTAGTACGTTTACGGATGTTGCACAAAAAATATTTGTCTTGACTTGCAGCAAACTAGTTTGGTCAACTTTTCGACTTTCATTCGTAATAGGTCAATTCTGGCATTTTGATGTGACAAGCGCATCTTTACTGGAGTTGGTTGGTGTTAAACAATATCCTAATCTGCTTGACAGAGCAGTCATGTCTTTTTTGCTGCTTAGGCTGACGAGTCAATGGAACAATCCAGCTGGTCGTGGATGGTTAATGGGCTTCGTCACGCCTCCTTTCTTAGCCAAGTCACTTAGAAAATTTAACTCAAAATTGAGAGCATTTAAATGTGTTTTAGACTTGACTTGTAAGTAACGTGGAAGCTTGAAGAGGGTGGATAATTTATTTCTTTAACAGGAGTTTAAATCTGTTCTGTTTTAGTTTTTTTTTTAATGGTTCTAAAATGGTATGCGATTTGATCCCAAAAGCGTTAAAATTGTTATTTTTTTTTAAATTACAGAAATTGCCTAGCGGAGGAGTCGCACCACTTTTCTCAGCACGCTGCTCAATTGAGACTTTTTTTTAAGCAAAACTATTTGACGTTTGGGTTCAAGCCCCCTCTCAACAAAATCCTGTTAGCCGCGCCTGCGACTACTAACCTTCGAGCATTTTATTGAGAAAAACTTGATTTAATTTTTGCACCATCAAAAATGGAAACTCTACCAAATTTTGGCCCCAGGGCACTCCATCTCATATATCCGACATTGTACGGATTTTTTTAAAGATTTGACTAAGACTCTATTGAAATAAGACACCCCATATGATCCCGAACACGGTAAAAGCAGAATTTAAATTTTTAAATAGGGTTTAGATCTTTAATTGTGACGTGTATTGCTATATAAAACCACGAAATTATTTCAAGATTCAAAAAAATTATGAATGAAGAAGGGGCAGCACCAAAACGTTCTTCCGTAAGTGGACCTTCCACCCCTTAATCATTATGCCTCTGGCCGAGACTAAAATAAAAAAAAGAACCGAAAGGATTCATGCATTGTTGCTGGGTTATCGGATAATTCTTCAATGAGCAGTTTCTACAGTAGAAGTAGCCTACTGTTTATTTATTGCTGCTATTTATTTTTTTGTGTTCTCTAAGCCCAGTAAACAACCGAGGCATGCCTAATTAAGCGATCTTCAAAATAGCTCTTTGCTTCCCCGTTTAGAGAGCAATTCAAAAATAGATTTTTTTGTTGCCTTTAAGGAGATTAGAATCTTGAACAGTGTCAAAATATATTTATCAACCATATAAACATACATGGTTTTAGCTTAGACCATTTAAAAATCAATCTCTGGGGGCACATTTGGAAGGTCCCTAACGGGTGACCTCCAAATGTTTGTCTCTTGCATATCATTTAGCCAGGCCTGATTTTACAAATTGACACTTTGGCACAGTAGTAGGGGCTCCAGGCTCGGGAATCTTCAGGCCTGGGGCACTAAACCTTTTTATATCTTTGTTCGCGTCACAGTTCGTAAGCTCTTCTGAAGAATGTTCAAGTAGAATTTTCAGGTGAGCTTACAAACAATGTTGCAAACACAAAATACAAAGTTTGAGTTATACTTTCTGTTCCAATGATTTAATTCTGTTCACAAAACTTTTATCGTCAATCTCATAGTTGTGAGTCACGCAACCAGTGGTTCCGATCTTTGTTGAGCATAGGGGGGGATAATCTGCAATTTTACTCCAATTTTTCCCAATTTTCAACATTGGGGGAGATGAACCTCGACCACGATTTTGTTCAGGTGTGGAAATTTAGTGAAAACCAAAAAAATACGCAAATGAAACACTTTTTTCCCCAAATTCAGGTGAAGACCAAAAAAAAAAAGCTTTTCATCAAAAATAGAACACATTTTTCCCCAAACTTACGCTTCAGATGTACACCCATTCAAATTAATGGTGGGATGCAGATGTGGACTATTCTCAAACTATTGGGAGGGATACAGCCAAATTATTGGTGGGATATATCCCCCCCATCCCCCTTTGTTTCGGCACCCCTACACGCAACTTGTGATATTTGTTTGGGAAAGCTTCTATTGTTGCCCTGTTTTCTTTGAAAAAAATCGAAGAACAATGATGCTTGCAGATCATTTTCTGGCATTTTGCAAATGAAGCATGTTTTGGCAAAAGTTGATAAGACGCATTTCGCTGTTTCGAGTAAATCGCGTTTAAAGTTTTAAATTTCCATTTGGCCCTGTTGTCAAGTGCGAGATATTAAGCTATTTATTACCAAAAATTGATTGAAATTAAAACAATTTTTTTTTTAGATAAATTAGTTTTAGTAAAGACATTAAAATCTGTGAAAAACTCATTTTTTGAAAAATGTCATTTATCAACTTTTGCAACAACGTGCTTCAAATGTGTGTAGCAGTGACGTAACCAAAAGAAGGGATTAAAAGGGGCTGAAGTTCCTTTTAGCTAAATCACTTCAAAAATTTAACCTATGTAAGCATGCTTTAAACGTACTTTGAGCTTGACTAGAAAATGCAAGAAAAGGATTAAGATCCTAAGTAATTTAATTCTGTCAAAGGGTTTTCAAATCCAAGCATGCAAATACAACAGTTTCTTTAAATAGCTCCCAAACTATGACAAAATATCTATCTCTTAGTATGAACTGATATAAAAGACGCTCTCTGCGTACTTCAAGTCGTTCAATAAATTGATTTTTTTTGAGTTCCATTTGGGGAAAATTTCCGGGGGTTGTTTGGCACCCCAAAACTAAGTCAAAAAATGTCTTTCAAATATCTAGTGATAGCACAAAATTAGCTCTTGTGCTTAAAGCGTTAAACAATTGATTTTAATGTGGCTTGTTTTTGGGAGAGTACCGTAGTGTGGTATTAAAAAGCTTCAGGAAACGAAACTTCATTTGAAACTAAATAACTTCACGCAAATATTAGATTGCGGTGTTTTGCCGTTTAGGATAAGAAGAGCGGACAAGATTTGGAAGAAAAAATGGAGAACAAAATTGTTAAAAAACGCCACAAATGGCATAGTTGTGCACATAAAACATAAGGAACCTTTGTTTCTCCTATGCTGAATCAAAGACGTTTTTGACTGGCTGACCGGGCCATTATAACAACGACCAGCATCGTATAAATAGGCAGCCAAAAAGTCATTTCATTGGTTTTCTTAATGTAAATTAAAATACTGGATTAATTTACTAATAATACCACACCATAACAGCAAATCATTTTTCAGTGTACATATGTTTTCGTCATTAAACGCTGGTTCTTGAAATGTAGGTGCATAATCAGGTATATGTTTGTTGATTAGCAATTCCTATTTAAAAATGCTGTTCATTGGCGTCGTCAATCACGTTAAAGTTTTGAAAAACAATAAATTGCATCTCTAAGTGTTTGCCTTTTTGCTTTGCTTTTACAAGTTACGCATTAAATATCGCACTATCTTGCATCAATGACTGTGGCATATAAAATTTTTAAGCTTTCAATTGTGAAAAACAGATGTTGTTACGTAATAATTAAGTATACGTTCCATTTTGCAAAATTATTTATCGCGATAATCGATAACTCGCAAACTGAACGACTTAAAGACTTGAAATTTTTACCAGATCTGGACCACTGTCTTAGAATAAAAATATCAGTTTTTACAAAAGGGAACATTTTGAGATGTTCTGTTTTGCAAAATAACTTGAGTACAGCCCTAGCTAGTTGGCTGATCAACTCTCGAATGTCTGTTGTACCGCACTTTAGCAATTGAAACAATTACCGGAGTTAAACCAACTAACAACCCAAAATAAGAAATTGCTTTCATGAAACTGCTAAAATGTACGTCGCTGTTTATTCTAGCCTTCTTTTATTCCAGCCTTATTTTGCAATATTTGCATAAGTGTATTGTTATTTGTTTTTATGTTGAAACTTCACAATAAACTACCGCAGTTTTGAAAAACTCTAGCTAAAAAAATTTATTAGAACTGAAGCTGTGCTTTGGTTCGATTGGAATAAAGTTGATGGACTGATTACCGGTATACCCGTATTAAAAGCAATATATCTAATAAATTGCAACCGAAGACGTTCCAATCATTAATCAGGCATTAAAAATCTATGTATAGAACGTTTTTTAGGAATTCCCTCGATTGGCATCACGAAACCAAACAATTTAGCCTTGCGTAACTAGGCCTATAAGCATCAAACCAAAATCAATTCTTTTCATTATACTTGCTGTACTACGCCTAATCGTTTAATAAGTTTGCGTAGCCCATCTCCATGTTTTTACGCCTGCAGGCAACACAACTTCTTTTTGAAGAAGCCATCGGCAACTCTGTGTCCGATTTGACCGACCTCAGATTTGAGCTTCAGACCCTCCGCTCCAAAGGCAAGCGCGTTATCGCTCGACAAACTGTTCAGTAAGCATAGCTAATGAAACAATGCGTAGCACCATCTGTAAGCTTTTGTTAGTTGAAAATCGCTTTCCGCCCCGGACCAAGGTATCCATTGCCTACATCAAAGCAGTGATTCGGAATTTCTTGATAAGGCTTTCCAAACTCGTCCCCGTCATTCGTTAATAAAGAACGTCCAGCTAGACGGAGACCATTCTTGATTTCCTGTCAAACTTCAAAGCTGGGCAAGTCTGTAAGTTCGTCCGCAAGTCCGCAAATTCGCAATTGCGGACTAACGAAAAAAGTTGCGGACATGCAGACTTGCGGACTTTGACAGTTTAAATTGCGGACTTGCGGTTGCGGACTGTTTTTGATTTTAGTCCGCAATTCTGCAAGTTTTATACCAATATTGAAATTCCTTTCTATTTTCGAAAGATATTTATGTTTTTACCCAGTCAACCTTAAACAATCAATTTAATTTTTTCGAGTTCAACTTCGGCAAAAAATCAAGTTTTTCGAGATCAGGCTGACATAAAATACTCGGTCTAATTTTTGACATAATCGCTATCTTTTTGTTGACATATTGTTTTTTCGAGTTTGGCAAAACAACCGACTTCTTTCGAGTTTGAATTCGAATTTGCAGCCCTGGATCAAAGTATGGCTTTGTTGTTTTTTACCGTGAGTTCACAGAATTAGCCACTGGTGTATCATTTTTTGTACTGCTAGCCAGTGCCGTCGCTACGGTGGGGCCAGGGTTGCCGTATCCCTTCTTACCACTGCTTGTGCCCCCCCAATTTTGGTTTGCTCAGAATGATATTTGAAGCATCATGTAACGACAAGACAACAGGCAATAAAGGAAAAAGGAATAATAATTTTCGAACATGATTCTCGTTTAAAGTTTTCTCGGTTGTTTGCAAAATTGCTGGCCAACAACTGCTTTACATAAATGTGACCCACTAATCTGTCTTATCAACACGCTTTTACGGATGTGTCGCGGAATAGGGATGTATGCCTACAAAAGCGTTACCGGTATTTCGTTAGTGATTATGACCTGAAACAATACGTGAAAACATTTTTTAAAGGAACAGCTGGTTTTGTTTTTTTTAGAGCACACTCAAGATTTATTTTAGGTCGCATTCAGTCGCGCAACCAGGAAGAATGGAATAAGGGGGCATCAGCCCCCTTTAGGCAAGTCATTTAAAAAATAAAACCATAAAAAGAATAAGCGTTTAAACGTGTTTTGGACTTGACCTGAAGTGTATGAGGGCTCAAGAGGCTAGACAATTTAAATCGTTCAATGACTTCTGATATTTAGCAATTGACTGTAATTATTAATATGTTTTTTTGAAATTGCGAAATGTGATTGAAATGGCGTTAAAATTGCTATTTTTGCCTCCAAATCGCAAAAATCACCCAGTTGCTGGGGGCTCTGCCCCCTATGTGACACGCTTGAGTTGCAGCAGTTTGTTCAGCACGGGACCTTTTGTGCAAAAAGCATTACTTTTGGTTCAAGCTTCCTCTCTCTTAGCAAAATCCTGGTTGCGCTTCTGATTGCATTCATTCCTGCAGACATATTTTTCAAGCGATTATACCGGCCGCAAGCAAAACGAGCTAATAAACGCTGCCGGGCTTATATGCTCTTTTTTCAAAAATGAATACAAAATTGCAGCTTTAAAATATCAGTTTTTATGTGCAAAAGTTCAGTCCATATTATAGTGCCCCCCATTTTCGGCAAGGGCCCCTCACTTCGTTTGGTCTAACGACGGCACTGCTGGTAGCGTGTGGTCATCTCGTTCCTACAGTATTTATAGAAACTTGGGACTAAAAATTTACTAAAGCGATTAGTGATATGAATGTTTTTTTGCCTTATACTGCCTTTGCCTTTTCCTGCCTTGAAAAAAAGTTTTTAGAATATCTTGTTGTAAGCGAGAAATACGAATTGTGCTTTGCTATTTGATGGCTTCTAACTGTGATCCAATGGCTTTTAATCTTCGAATCCCTAGCCTCAGTGTAGCATTTTTAAGGGTTCGTCGGTGGGTTGTGCATTATGCTTCCATGCAGTTTAGGCGCCTACTGTATAAGCAGTAGCGCAACCGGGAGGGCTGGGGGCTACACCCCCCCTTAGCCAAGTCATTTATTAACTTTAACCAAAAATACAAGCGTTTAAATCTGTTTTGAGTTGGACTTAAAAGAAAGGGGGGCTGAGCAATTCTTAGGTTTGCCATACGAAAAAGTAGCTCAATAACAAGTCATGCTGTGGTACGTTTACTACAATCAACGATCCTGAGTAATTCCTTATACTGCGCGAAATGCATCCACCATACGCGTGCTATACTTCCCACAAGTCACAACTTTTGACTTATGTTTGCTAATCAACTCTAAACCGATCACTTAGGGACACAGTTGATTGCAAAACTCTTCGACTCGGTTCATAAAAAGTTGCGGACTAGCGGTGCGGACTTCAAATATTATGAAGTTGCGGACTTGCGGTTGCGGATTTCAAGAATTACAAAGTTGCGGACTTGCGTTTGCGGATTCGATAATCCTGAAACGTCGCAGCGGACTTGCGGTTGCGGAATAGGCTTTAAAACATGCAATTGCGGACTTGCGGTTGCGGATTTTTGAAATTCGGTTGCGGATTTGTGGACTGCGGACTTAAAAAAAAACTTGTGGTGCCCAGCACTGTCAAACTTATGATCGAATTCGTTTCGACGGATATTTAGTATTTAAACATTTCAAAGTCATACGGTTACAGTTTTAGTGCTGAAAAAAGTGAAATAATCAAATATAGCTGTTAATATTCAAGTAGACAGTGGGGAAAAATTGGGGCTAAAATATTCAAGGTTGGGGATTCCAACAATGCAAATTAACTCCACATTTTGTTAACCTGACGTTTATTTTGTTAAATTTTGTTGAATTTATATTTTGTTAAACTACAATTTATCAACCTAATTCTTGCTCAACGTTAACAAAATTTAACAATAGCTGAAAAATACATACAGAGGTAACCTAATTTATACTGTCAACTTTGTCAAACCCTCCATACACTGCCCAAGCTCAACATAGCCTAGCAACTGGCGGCAGTAAACGGCGCCTCGGAAACACAAACGATAGGCATTAGAGATGTCAACCGCACAGCGTATGTGGCGGTAAGCGGCCGCGTGCTGCTACCAAGGTTTGCTCTCTCAAAATAGTAACAACTGCTGAGCTAATTAAGTGATCATGTACTGAGCAATACCAGTATACAGTATATCAGAAATAGGCTAATACCGGTATAGTTACTTTGGCACACTCAGCCGTTTATCTGCTACCAGGTGGTCACAATGCCATAGCTTCGGAAATCGGAACAGTTGAAAGTGGAAACATGATATTTAAATTGAATGGAGATAGATTGAACGTATGAAACTATACTTTGACAAATTTTTTGGCTGGCGGTCACGTGATACGAGTTTCCCAGACTCTAAACTGAAAAGCTGATCCTAGCTTTAAACAACCGCACAGACCTCAAGTAACTGCTGGATGAGAATAACAATTTTGGATTTTGAACCGAATGGGATGTAGTTTCAATTCCTACATTAAAAACGTTAGAGTTCCGAGATTTATATTTTTTCTGTTTTTTTTTTTTTTTTTTTTTGTTGCAAGATTTCGTGTGTATGCCATAACTCCAAAACCACTGAATGTAGAAACTTAAAATTTGGAATGGCAATAGGGTTTTAGTTAAAATTGTGTCGATTGAAATTTGTTGGTGATAGATCATAGAGGTGGAGTCGAGTACACAAGGCACAAGGCCAAGGACACAAAAAAATCCGAGACCAAGGCCAAGGCCAAGGACCGACTTCTCGAGGACACACCCTCTTGAGACCAAGGACAGGAATGCTCTAGGCCAAGGCCAAGGACCAAAGGACACAGGCGCAAGTGTTCTTCTAAAAACAAGGTCTTCAAATTTTTTTTCAGGCGATCTCATAAAGAAAAGGTCTTCGCAAGTTTTCCCCGAACTTTCTGCCGTTTTCCAAAGTAAAGTGAAAAGAAGATCATGGCCATGACCCATTTTTAACAAATCAAAAAAAGTGCTGTCCTCGAGCCGAGGACAGGGCAATTTTTGAGGACTTGAGGCTTCGAGGCCAAGAACTTTAAAAATTGTTCTCGAAAACGTCCTCTGATAGACCTCGTGGCTTGAGGGGATGGCCACCAACAGGAGTGCCGACACCCGGAGGGGATGGGGGGGTAAATATCTCCCCAATAATTTGAGTATGGTCTACATCTTCATCCCACCCAATACTTTGACTCTAGTGTGCACGCAGTAGCGTAGCCAGTTTTAGTCAATTCCAACGCAAAAAAACAGTCTCAAAAGAGCTAAAAACGTGGTATTTTTCTTATTCTGCATTTTGGTTGACAGGCCAATGGGAAGGGCTCTGCTGGAATTGACTAAAAAGTGATTTAAAGCATCTTTTGAAATATATATTCAGGGGGGTGGGGATAATTGCCAAAAATTAAAGTCACAAATCAATGAAAACTTTAAAAAATATCCAAAAACCGACAATCAAATTTGATCGCTAGTGTAAAAACACCAAACATAGGTTTTATCTACAAATATATTATAAACTTAGGAATAAGGAGAGGGGGGCTATTCAGTGTAAGTTAATTACCAATCACTTCTCTCAAATATCTTTCCATTGGGCCCCTCCTATTATTTTTCTTTATAAAATATAGACAAAATAGATTACTCCGTGTGAGTTTTATTGAATTATAGGATTTTATGGTTTACCAGCATGTAAACAAGAGAACTGCAATGTTATCATTAGCCACTTTCCACATAGCCCATTAATACAACCAGTTGAATCATGTTACGCTGCCAATTTCTATGCCACGTTATAAAAGCATTAATTTTTATTAAAATAGCTCTAAAATTAAGTTATTTTTGCAAAAAAAATGCAAAATGTTCGAGCGCTGGGGGCTCCGCCCGTCGGCTGGGGGCTGGGGGCAGATCCCCCAGCCTCCCCATTGCAAATTTCTGGCTCCGCACCTGGGTGTGCATTTGAGCGCAGGTCTCTACTAGAATTCGGGAAAAAAAAGAGCTCCAGTTTTGGTGAAGACTTTTTTTTTTTGGTCTTCACTTGAACTCGGGGAAAAAAGTGTTCCATTTGTGGCGAAGATCTTTTTTTTTTGGTCTTCACTTAATTTGCTCAACTGAAAAAAATCGTGGTCGAGGTTTATTTCTCCCAATGTTGAAAATAGGGCAAAATTAGGGTAAAATTGCAAATTATCCCCTCCAATGCTCAACAAAGATCGGCACCGCTGGCCACCAAACTAGTGATTGGTGTACTTATTTCAGAATTGGATTAGATTTGGCAAACACATTGGGAATAGTCGACTACCAAAACTTTATTTTTGTTCAGTGTTGAAGGAAGATTAGGGAACATAGCTTTAGAGCAAACAATTCCTAATATACCAGCTCTTTCCAGCCTCATTGAAGTATATCCATGCAAATCAGCCCTGAGTTATTTGCACGCTAGAGTTCAAACAAGTTCTGCTTTATCAGATTTTGACTCTTCAGTATCGGTACTTCACCAGCAAATCATCACATTTATGCAATATGTTTTTTGTCGTCATAGTTTTGGTATTTTGTTTTTTGCGGTGCAGTGCAGTGTTTACAAATATATTGCGGTGCGGCGCAGTGTGCGAACAGAACCCTGGCGGTGTGAGGTGCGCAATGCAGTAAAAGCGTGCCGGCGACACCTTTAATAGGCATGCGAAAATCAACCGGCGCAATGAGAAAAAAAGGGCCGAAAGAAAAGAAAAAGAGCAATATTTTACAGTACATGAAAAACTATTCTTTTCCAAACTTCAAAAAGAACTGTAAAATCTTTTTATTGTCGAACACTGAGTGATATTTTTGTTCCTTGTCTAATATAGCTTCAAGTAGATTTTCACAAGAATGTGTTACTGCCCTTGCTATGGTTTGCTCTACACCAATTACTGCTGCTCCAGTTGTGGTTGTTGTTGTTGTTGCTGTCGTCGCTTTTTTTGTCCTTTAGCGACGTTTGTGTTTTATTAATATTGCTGTTCGCCGTTAACTACGAGATTGCACATTCAGTGACTCATATCACTTATATGTCATTAACGTGAGGGACAGAGTAGCTGCCGACTCGAAGATCTAGCGTTCCCTTCGCAGCCATTGTACATTGATTGCAGCTGTTTTCGGCTGTTTGTTTGTGTGTATTGATTATTGGGACAAATAAAATGATCTGGACCTGAATCATGATAGCGTTGGCAATATGCAAGCAGTAGCTAAGCACATATCAACCGACATCAATGCTCGCAAAATTTCACAAACTATTCACAATATCAAAACTAATATGCTCCTTTTAAAACAAAAATACCATTAGGATATGCATCTTTTCATAGATTGCTATTATTGCACTTATCACTGAACCAATATTTACAGTATTAGTCGATAATTATTGTATGCTAAACTAACAAATTATCTACTGCATTGGTATCACATCCCAGATCATCGTCAATAGTGAACTGACCAGCAACTCCACATTTGGATTCAACGTAGCCTACTTAGGCTAGTTGTAGATTCACAGAGCTGGACAGCGCTGTTTCGAGCTTTTAGCTCTCATCGGCAGCCCTCAGCTTCACTAACAAAGTTGTTCCCCAGCTGGACAAGACTCTTGGCCGAACTGGACAAACCTTAAGGGCTTGCACAGCGGCAGAGGCTTTGTAGGGAATAAACAATTTTTCACTTGTGGTACTTAAAAAAACAAGTGAAAAAATCGCTGAACCCTTGTAGTAAGGACAGCCATAGGCTATCGCTACTACAGAGGTTCCCCTTGTGTGACCACGGAAATCATAACCGACAAGTTTGAAGTCCTTCGTGGTCGACTCCTGGGAAATCATAACGACTTCCACTGGCAGTTAGGTGGCCAGATTTTTTTAAGTACCACAAGTGAAAAATCGTTTATTCCCTACAAACCCTCTGCCGCTGTGCAAGCCCTTAAGGTTTGTCCAGTTCGGCCAAGAGTCTTGTCCAGCTGGGGAATAACTTTGTTAGTGAAGCTGAGGGCTGCCGATGAGAGCTAAAACTCGAAACAGCGCTGTCCAGCTCTGTGCATCTCATGACTCGAGCTGCTTTGTAGCTGCAGGGTTGGTGGTTGATCTGGCCACCTAACTGCCAGTGGAAGTCGTTATGATTTCCCAGGAGTCGACCACGAAGGACTTCAAATTTGTCAGTTAGTTGTAGATTCGTAGAGTATGCAATATTTGATATTGCACAGCGCAAAGTCGAACACGAGTTATCGACGTATATCATGTTGAACTAAACTCTGCGTGTTTTTAGTACAGCTCTGATAATATTCGAAGTAGTTGATGTGCTTAAACTACGCTGTGCTTCGCTATAACCCAGAAGTATGCGTTGCAATTGAGTGACCAGCTAAACTTAGCAGTTAGAGGAACCGGTAACAGGATACGGCGGTACTACACGCAATGCGGTGCTAATATAGTTCAATCTATAGCATCACGATTACACCTGTGTTGTTTTGTTTTATATTATCATTCCGTGTTTGAATGTTTCATTGAGTTGTTTTGTTGTTCTAATTTGCACATTTACAAAGGCCAATCAGCTGAATGTTGACATGCACTTCCAAATATACTTGATTACATATCCATAGCCTACCACGTGAGTGGCAGCCTACTTTTTTCCAATTTGCTGAAGCCCAGGCCTTTTAACTGCTATGGGCCACTTCTGCAAGAGAAATGTTATTGCTGGCTTCATCCATTTTTACCAAAATTAAACACCAATTAATTGCAAGTTTATTTTAATGATATCAATTAAAATTAACTAGTTTAATAAGCCACTCGACTTTGGTTTTCCTCGACAAGCCAATAGAAAGAGTCCATAAGGAAATTGACCCCAAAATATAGCCAAAATTTATCAAAATTATCTACCACAGGGGCTTTTAAAGCGAAAGATTTAGCGCTATACTTGGTAATCTAAAGCATTTTATAGCTTTCTGCAGTACAAATATTGTTTGGTTTAAATTCTACCAAAAAAAAATAAATTATGCTCTAACATTCCTTTGTGATATTATGATTATTTTGAAAAATCTAGAAGATTAACACATTGTCTTAACTCTACAGTTACTGAAGAACTCTCCAATTATTAAAGGAGGTCTTTGACTCAAAGACCTTTACGGTCACTTTTAGCTCCTTCGTTAACAAATATTATAAAATTCACATTTGAATATCGCGTTTTATTTTTCATTTTCTAATTTTCCAATTATGCTGCATTGCATTGTCCAGTTTTTTGTTTTTTTGTTGGTTAACAATAAACCTCTGTCTGTCTGTCTGTCTGAGTGAAGAATGACCCCCCTTGCGTTACATGCAACTAACATGAATACCGCCAAAGCACGGAAAAAAATTCTGCCTTGCCGATGAAGTGACTTTTACACCTGATATAAAATATGAGCAATATCTAATAGTAGTTGGCTGACCTATTTTTGGTAATTGTTGTCTGCAAACTTTATAACTGTAAGTAACTCATTCTATAGTTTTGATAAACATAGTTTCAGTGTTAACAACAATTAAATGTGTTCTGAAAAACTTAAATGAACAAAAAACCAATACTTAAACATAAGTCTACTTTATGCAACAACAGTCCTTTGTGATACTTTCCAAATCAGCATTAATGTGGATGTTAAATCATGTTTTACCAAACTCGATTAAATTTTTTTTTAAATATCGTCCTACTTTATTCACATGAAAATCTGTGTTATGTTTTTATGCTATGGGTGTATACATGAACATTACAATTAATAGCAATGGCATTACTCAGATGGCAGTGCGTTGCTCAGATGGCAGTGCGTTGCTCAAATGGCGCACTATAATTATTTCAGAAAATCAGTTTTGATCGTATATACGAGATATAAAATGAAGCTCTAGAAAAAATTTATACGACCAGAAGTAGTCTTTCAGTTGGACCTCCGTATAACAAAACTTTAAGGAAAAAAGTTAAAACAAATGGCAGAGCAAATTGCGATAATTGTATAGTAATTTAAGAATGGCGTCTCTGAACTTGCAAATTTAGTTTGTTTTAAATCAGATAAGTTCATTGTTGCAAAAGATAGAAAGTTAATAATCTGCAGATAAAACTCTATTCACGTGGATGTATACGACCCTAGCAAAGCTTTCAAAAATATTCTTTCATTGAAAAAAAGTTTTTACAAAGCCGAAAGTTTAAAGTGAACAAAAATCACTGGTTGCAATCTATTTCAAATTCAGTTTAGCTGCTAACCTTGCATGTACTACCTGTAGATATATAGTAATTGGCTATTTTATTTTGTGATTTTCAGCTCCATTATGTCTACCATTTAGTTCAGAAACAATTCGAAAAATCTGTTAGTACCAACTTTCATATTTATTTTGGTTGATGCTATACATTGGCTATACTAAACAATAGTTGAACCTGATAAGCTGACTCCTCTTGAATCGTAGCATTTGGACAAACTTATTTATGTACCACAAACATGACATTTAGTCAAAACTAACAAATTATTTCACTAAACTGCAGCAAAAAATTTGTAATTTGATACTCGGTTTTGTTAGAGACGATTAGAATTAAAGATTTATAAGAGACGCCCGGTCCACATCGGGCGTAAAATCTGATTGTACGAGCGTATCCCTAATTTATTTTCAACAAAAATTCGGTACGCCGAGCGCCCAGACTTGCTGCCTTATAAGCTGCCAATTGGTTAAAATAAACGAAGGGCACGCTTGTACATCCACAATTTTGCATCCAGTGTAGACCGGGCCTTACCATTACTCCACATCTCGAGGTACAGTGAATACAAAATTCTGATGACGAAGTAGTCGATTCGTCAAAATGTCATATGTAGCATTTAACTCGAGATAAAAAAAAAGATTGACTGTAGCTTGTAAGAATCACTTTGTAAAAATGCTTTCCAGCAAGTGAAGAACAATTTGGGTGAAATTAAACAGCATACTTTAAACAACAAAACTCCAAACTCGTTTCGCAATTATTTTTGCTACAATTTTGCAACAAAAAGTAATTTAATCTTGTAACAAATTTAATGTTGGTACAAAAGCTTTGTATTATCTTCATAAAAATACTAGCATCAAAAATTCTTCTACGCAGTTTACATGTTGCTTTTCATAACACCGGCAGAGTTCAGCATTGGCGACATAGAAAGGTTTACATGCTGATGATGGGTATTTTTTTTTGAAATCATCAAAATATCGCAATTCACTTAAGCAAAATAATCAAAATCATCCATGACACTAGCATTGTCTGAAAGTGCTCATGCTTTTAAACTAGCCACTTACACCATCTCGTGAGGAGTTGAAAGTTTGTTAGAAAAACAAATGCGGCAATGCGAAATAGTCTGAAAAATGGCAGGCAGGTGCAGATATTTGTAATTTGAGCGCATATGGAAAACGCTTTCGGTAACTTTGGTATTCTGCACTTTTTCAAGCTTATATACCTGGCATTTAGACTTAAAACTAGCAATTTGTTTAAAGTGAGTGTTTGGTACTAGACTTTTTTAAAGCAGCTTGGCTAAAAGCATTAGGCTACCGCACATTGAAAAAAAAAAGGTGTCCGCTTACGGTTCTAGTAATTTAGATCGTTTTTTTTTTCAGATTTGTAAGGCATATGTGTAGGCTATAGCTAACGATGCAGGAAGTTCAGTTAAAAATCAAAATCATTAAAAATTAAATACTTCACTACAGTATGTTTCCCCTAATGGGTTCGTCAGGTGGGGTAGAAACATTCAAATAGATTTCTATTTAAATTAGTTTCTACCCCTCTTTACGAACAATTAGGGGGAAACAGACTGTAGCGGGGTTTTTGAATTTTTAACGATTTTAATTTTTAACTGAACTTCCTGCATCGTTAACCGGCTCTGGCCCATTGACCATTAAGCACTCTGGAAACTGAGAAGACAGTATGCCAGTTAGGCTATAGCACTGTAATCAACTATATTTGCAACAGCATGACATCATTAACCTTAAAAGAACATAGATGTAATTGCAATGCTAGATTGCACTATATTACCAGCGCAAAGCGTAAAGTACTGCCGTATCCTGATACCGGTTCCTTTAACTACAAAGTTTGGCTGTTCACTCAATTGCAACGCATGATTCTGGGCAACAGCGAAGCACAGTATAGTTTAAATATTATCATCTTACTCTGAATATCATTAAACCGGCAATGAAAACACGCAGAGTTTAGTTCAAAATGATATACGTCGATCACTCGCGTTTAACTTAGTGCAGTGCAACATCAAATATTGCATTCTCTGCGTATCTACAACTAGCTTACGTAGGCTACGTTGAATTTGATTACGGAGTTGCTGGTCAATTCACGTTTGAAAATGATCTGGAATGTAATACTGATGCAGAAATATTTTGTTAGTTTAGTATACAGTAACTATAGATTAATAGAGTAATTATCGGTTCAATGATCAGTGCAACAACAGCAATCTATAAAATGACACAATATCTTAATGCTATTCTTATTTTGAAAAGAGAATATTAGCTATGCCATTGTTAATAGTTCGTTTAATTTTCTGAGCATTGGTTTGGGTTGATATATACGTAGCTACTGCTTGCATGCTGCCAACACTGCCATTTTTTAGTTTCAGGTAACTTTATTTGTTACAATCATCAATACACACAAATAAACAGCCGAAAAGAGTAATCAAAATGCAATGACTGCAAAGGGGCAACAATAGGTCTTCGAGTCGGCAGCTACCCTAGCCGCCTCGTGAAAGACGAATAAGTGATATAAGTCACTGAATGTGTAATTTCGTAGTTAATGGCAACCAGTAATATTAATAAAACGTAAAAATCACTGAAGGGCAAAAAAAGGAAAAGAAAACAACAACAACAACAACAACAACAAAACCTAGAGCAGCAGCAATTAGTACTACAGGGCAAAGCACAGCAAGGGCAGTAACACCTTCTTGTGAAAATCTACTGGAAGCTATATTAGACAAGAGACAAAAAATCCCATTCAGTACAGGACAAAAAAAAAACTTTTATTCTCTTTTTTTGTGTTTGGAAAAGAATAGCTTCTCATGTACTCGGGAATAGAGTTCCACAATTTAGCTCCAATATTTTTGATCTATCTTTGAGATTTGAATAGTGGAATTGTTAATTAATTTTTAGATAAGAATTTTGTAGTGCAAGAGTGTACTGTACACATTTAGATAAATTGAAATAGTTATTAAATTGAAAAGGAAGGTTCATTCTGATATGGAAGTAAACAAATTTAGCAGTTTAAAACCGGAAAAATCATGATAAGCACAAATAATAAAAATTACGTGAACGACGTTAATGGGGCCACTTTAACAAGTGGAACCTCGTCCGGCACGAGAGCGCCTTGAGACTCCCAGGTCGTCATTCAGCAAAACCCCTATGGCGTTCGAGTCTTAGGCAGAGGGGATCGTTCGAAAAATAAGCAACAATCGCCACCAGTAAGCCCTAGTGGCAGCTTCACGAAAGTGCCCGCTACACGTTTGGAGAGGCGAATGGAGGCAGCGCAGAGTATTCCTACTCGAGATAATGTCGCACACTATTGAGTCAACCATTACCAACTGCTGTTGGACAATTGGAATATCCTCACCCTCACAGGAAAAGAGCTAGAATTGGTTGAGGAAGCTAAGCGGTATCATCTCGATATTATCGGAGTTTCTTCAACCAAACGACATGGCTCTGGAAATGTGGATCTGGATGGCGGATGGAAACTCTTCTATTCTGGTGCTGATCCTAGTATGTCTGCTCAAGCGGGTGTGAGGATTCTCACAAGCCCCCGTTTGTCAAACTGTGTGTCAGATTGGATTCCATTGGGATTACGGGTTTGTATGTTGAAGCTCAAGGTAATGGATCGGTCATTGTACCTATTGCAGGTATATGCCCACAATGCCACGAGTGAATATCAGGCTTTTGTGGATGAAGTAAATGATGCTCTTCTACGAGTATCAGTTACTGAGTCTACAGTCCTTATGGGGGATTTTAACGCACATGTTGGAACAGACACAGATACGTGGAAGGGTGTGATCGGAAAACATGGAGTCACTGGACTGAATGAGAACGGATGGTATTTATTGCAGCTCTGTTGTAGCAACGGACTCCGCATCATGAATACCTTTTTCCAGCACAGAGAGGTTCACAAGTATACATGGTATCGACCTAGCATGGATCAAAAGTCTTTGATAGATTTTTGCATAATTTCGTCAGATTTGTTTTCTGATGTGCTGGACGTTCGAGTGAAGCGAAATGATGAATTGTCAATTGATCACCATCTGGTAGTATGTTCCTTACGACTTTCGAAACCTTGGCCAAACAAGAGATCCAACAGATCGTCTGTGACCTACCGGATCAAATGGGAGGCTTCGGAGGACAAAGAAGTAAGAAAACAGTTTGTATCCAGTGTATCATCTAAGTTCAGACAACTTCCTGATATATCCGAAGACATCAAGAGGGAATGGCTGCTGTTCAGATCAGCAATCATTTCATCAGCTGCTGAAAGTTGTGGGCGAAAACGGCTTAGAGTGGCCGGCGATAGTAAGAAAAGAACACCTTGGTGGAACCAAGAGGTTAAAGAAGCTATTCGAGCAAAGAAAGATGCGTTCAAGGCCTGGTTACAGGACAGATCGTCATCTGATTTGCAATCGCGGTACACTGAGGCGCGAAAAGCGGCAACTCCGGCAGCAAAGAAATCCAAGGAGAAGTCATGGGAAGAGTTTGGTTGTCGGTTGGATTCCAACTATTTTTTGGCAAACAAAGTATTTTGGCAGACCATCCGCCGTTTACGTGGCAAAAGATCGAGTGTCACGTACTCCATCAAGGATTCTGACAGTAACATTCTAACGGATGAGAATGAAATCCTTTCACGATGGAGAGAATACTTTGAAGATCTTTTGAATCCTGTAAAGGCATCAACTCGTGACACACGAGTGACACATCTATGGGAGGACGAGGTTTTCACTGCAGCAGAAGTGGCAACTGCAATTAAAGGGATAAAATTTGGAAAAGCTGCTGGTGAAGATAAAATCAGACCCGAGATGTTGCAAGTGCTGACTGGAGAAGGAATTCTCTGGTTAACGCGAGTGTGTCAAGTTGTGTGGAAGTTTGGCAAAACTGCCACAGATTGGCAAACAGGTGTGATTATTCCGACATTCAAGAAAGAAGATCCCAAGCAATGTACAAACTACATAGGGATATCACTCCTCAGTTTGCCAGGGAAAGTATATGCCAAATGCCTTGAAAGGAAATGCCGAGAAATAGTGGAATCAAAACTGGAAGATGGTCAGTGTGGTTTTCGTCCGGGTCGCAGCACCACGGACCAAATCTTCATTCTGAAGCAAATCTTCGAGAAATCTTGGGAGCATGGCAAAGATCTCTTTGCAAAGCTTTGTCGATCTTGAAAAAGCATATGACCGAGTTCCTCGGTATAAACTTTGGAAGGTTTTGTTGGAGTATGGCGTTAATGGTTAATTTTTGAGCGCTATTAAGTCATTCTACTGCAGACCGGAGGTTTGTGTTCGGGTAAATGGCAAGCAATCAATACCATTCTATGTGGGCGTTGAACTCCGGCAAGAGTGCGTTTTGTCACCTCTCCTTTTCATTGTTTACATGAATTGGATCGACAAATGCAGCCAAGCTGATGAGTGTGCCACAATTGGAAAATGCAAAATTAGTCGTCTGCTATTCGCTGATGGTTTGCTTCTGCTTTCTTCCGCAGAATCTGTCCACCAGCGCGCATTAAATAGCTTTGCAGATGCATGCAACACCGCCGGAATGAAAATAAGCACGGCCAAAACTGAGTTACTTCATCTTTCAAGAAACCCTGATCAGTGCGTATTAAAAGTGAATGGAGCAACACTGAAGCATGTAGAGAAGTTCAAGTATCTTGGGGTTGCATTTACGAGTGACGGAAGGCAAGACGAAGAACTCGATACCCGAATAGGCAAGGCTAGTGCAGTAATGCGAGCTTTGCACTACTCGGTTGTCATGAAACAAGAATTGTCGAAAAAGGCAAAGCTCTCAATTTTCAAAGCAGTCGTTGCCCTCATTTTCACTTATGGTCATGAATCTTGGGTAATGACCGAAAGAGTGCGATCACAAGTGCAAGCATCCGAAATAAGGTTTTTACGAAGAATCGAAGGAGTTACCCTGTTTAACAAGGTGCGTAGCTCTGAGATTCGAAAATCTCTCAACATCGAGCCGTTACTTCTCCGAATTGAAAGACCTCAGCCTAGATGGTTTGGCCATGTAAGCAGAATGCCTCAGGAAAGACTCCCCAAACAAGCTTTACTTGCCAAAGCAAATGGGAGAAGACTAGTTGGACGATTTAGAACTATGTAGATGAACCGATTACATTGAGGATCTTAGATGGAATCGCTTGGGACTTCGCCCAAGCAAAATGATGGATATGATGGATGACCGTGAAGTGTGGCTGCTTAATCTCGAGCAGCTGCCCCCGCAACTCTCACAGAAAATCGGGCAATGAAGAAAAAAGAAGAAAGAAGAAAACCGGAAACATAATCGCAAAGGCAAAATTTTTTAAGCTTGACAAAAAGAAGTAAGGGCTATTCCATTATATTTCAACAAATGCCAAATGAAATACCCTAGGTCGGAAAATTTATATAAAATGCTTATAGATTATCTATATAGGATGACACAAGCTACATAAAAAAAAAAATTGAAATTGGACACTCCGTTAATGAGATATCGAACATTACCACTAGATGTCAGGTGAGAGTACGTAAAAATACAAAAATCAATTTTGAGGCCCTTACTTATGAAAGAAAGTTTTTTTTTTTGTCAAAATATATGTTTTTTGGGGTTGGGAATCTAAATGTGGGGTTTAATTAAAGCAAATGTTGCTATAAAATTATGTTTTGATCGTTTTTAAGTTTTTGGGGGGTAAATTGGGGACAAAAACTGGGGATGAAGTATTGAATAAAATTTTGAAACAAAAATTTTTTTGGGTAGCATAAAAGTTGTTTTTTATTTTTCATACAGAATTTACGATGACAATTGATAAGCAATACGTGTAAACAGTAGAATTTTTTTGCTGTTATATCACAACCTGAATGACTATTCAGCTACCAAGATAATGCAATAAAAACAGCTCATAAAAATTTCTTCATTTAAGTGAAATTAAAGTATGGATATGGAAAGAGACAAATTTTGAGTATTTTAATTTTTATACAATGCAGCTGAGCAAATAGCAATACAGCTGCATATAACATGTATCGAACATTAGTAGACGGTTTGGCCACAAATTATACATAGCATTAAGTTGGTCTTGCTGAAACACGTAATAAGTGCTGGTCAATCACAAGATTATGTCATTGTTGCAATGGTGTTTAGTGCATATTTGTTATAAAATAAAATTTTAATCATTGCAAAATCTTTACACAGAGTGTTTCAAAAGTATCATACCAATATACTGGTATTATTGTTATAATATACGGGACTGCTGGTATGTTTTTTTGAAACACCCTGTGCATACCTTTTAACTAATTTTGCTCAAAAATATCATGAACAAATTTTTTAATAATAAGTCAATTATGATGTTTTTGACATTTGTAGGCCAGAGTTTCAATGTTTAATCGTTTTGCGTGCTTCTGGTCTAAAGGCTACCAGCGCGGAAGCTTAGGGAATAGCCACCAGAACGGTGACTACTTGAAACAAGCAATGCCAAAAACTTGTCTTTCTATAGGACTCCAACCTTCAGCCTTTGGATTACCGGTGCACTGCTCTACCACTTGAGTTAGAGAAGATGTCTCCTCGCATGCTTAATTTTGGCTATTTAATCCCAGCAACTTGCATGTTCTATGATTTTAACATCATAATTGATTTATTATATCATACTTATTATATCAAAAACATCATAATTGACTTATTATTAAAATCATAGAACATGCAAGTTGCTGGGATTAAATAGCCAAAATTAAGCATGCGAGGAGACGTCTTCTCTAGCTCAAGTGGTAGAGCAGTGGACCGGTAATCCAAAGGCTGAAGGTTCGAATCCTGTGGGAAGACAACTTTTTCGCATTGCTTGTTTTAAGCAGTCGCCGTTCTGGTGACTCTTCCCAAGGCTTCCGCTTTGGTAGCCTTTAGGCCAGAAGCACGCAAAACGATTCAACAAAATTAGCAAATTTGTTGATGTAAATGATAAAATATGATACACGTTGGTTCATCTCCAAATCACTGCTACTGCACGTCATTTAAAAGAATAAGAAACTAGCATTGCAAATTCATTTATAGTACAATTGCAATTTCACTTGGAATGAAGTTAAATGACCGGCCAGTTGGTCGAGCGGAAACGCGTTCGTCTCCGAAGCAGGAGGCCAAATCTCGGGCCAGTCAAATCAGACAGTGTTGCCACGGCTTGCTACTGCTGCAAAATTTCTTCAAAAGGAGCAGTGTTGCTTGGGTGCAATAACGCGGAGATGGGCCCCCGCAAACTCATTACATGCTTCAGCGTAATACAACGAGTATAAAGAAAAATTTGATTTTGATTTGATAAAGTTAAATGACAATTGAAAGCACATGCAAAAAAGAACATCAAGGTTCTTGCTCGATTATATCCACTATTGATTGGTTTGGGCGACAGTTGTAGGCTAATTGTTCGAAAATTATTTTACCATTTTATTCATAATTGACTGCTGGTTTGGGCGACAGTATTAATTGTTTGAAACTATGGCACGATTATATTTATAATTGACTGGTTTAGGCAACAGTATTAATTGTTTGAAATATTGCCCCTGGTCTGTCATGGTGTCATACTTACAAAATTTAGCAGCCTAGAGTGCAGCTGTTGTTTCAAGAAATATCACTTAGTTTACTATCAAGAAATACCAGTATTGTGTCAGTGACACTCTCTATTTTTTTTTTTTTTTTTTTTGTGAAGACAAGGATATCAGTTAGGAGTTCTGTAGTACAGAAAGTGCTACAAATTGAGTGGTACGCTGCAGGTTACATTACGAACCACACTTGTGTGTACGAAGTGAAAGCACTACGCCAATTAATTTAACCGCGGTAATATATATTTGATCGTGGACTAAATATCAAAATTTTACCGACATTACTAAACCCTATTGAAAAGCTTTTCTCACTCTATGCTTGCCGCGTGCCAAACAGAACTTGGAAGTTTTAACAAACACTTCATCAGTAAAAACGAGGAAACATCGTTGAAATCATTTGGTCAAATCAGTATCAATTTACGCCTGTTGTGATATATTGATGTTATAAATTCTCAACTCAACAATAACTATCATCAGTTTTGCTAAACAATCTTAACAAAACAATTTTGCTGACCTTTTACAAAGTTTGACCTGCTTCTATAACATCAGGCAAAAACTTGTAATTCTAAATCAACATTGTAATGTCTGAATTAGAAATTAACTGGCTGTGCAAACACCTCACACTAATTTGATATGCGCTCCTATAAATCGTTAACAAAACATGATTCCTATTGAATTGTAGACGCAAAAGAAAGAAGGCAATGTTGTAATGATTTGGTGATTGTCGCTTTTTCGTCCTAAAGGGATCCAGAGTCGACGTCAATTGCATGTGGTTGAGCAAGAGTTTGTGAGCGAGAGGAGGGGAGCGGTTTCTAAAATAAACATAAAACCGGCTATAAGAGCGAAAGGGCAAAAAATTATAAAACTGAAGGATATGACGGTTACCCCTTCTACCAACTACTGATGATTAAGAACAGAAGACTATCACACAATCAAAAGGGCCTGAGACGCTATCAAGCAATATAAATTTAAACTATCAGGGGGAGGAAACAAGTTACTTTACCTTTAAGTAAATGTTTAAATCGTTAAAATACAAAGAGCAAAAACAATAAATAAATGTTTATGCATACCAAAATAATTGTCCAGCCAGTTGCAAGAAGATTCAAGATATTAAGAAATTTGTTTCAGTGTAAAGGAGCTCAGAAGCTAGCAGTATTCAAGACCATAGTCCAAAAAAGAATGAGTATAGATTCAGAAATGTTGAACGGTAAGCTGCCAAAAACGCCGAAATAGAGAAGAATACAAATTAGCAATTGCAAAAGAGCGGACTGGCTGGTAATTGTGAGGTGAAACATCACGTGTTGGCAGCCATACAAAGAGTAGCGATACTCGGCTCGACAAGGCAAACAAAGCCAGGTTTGATACCATAGGCGTAGCCAGGATTTTTGATTGGGGGGGCCAAGCCACAAATTAAATGAAATGACGTCATCAGAATTTTTCAAAACAGGAACTTTTTGTGGAATTCAAAACAAGAATTCGCAAAACGGAAGATCAAATCTGGGGCCTGGTTTGGCTCTCAACCAAGATTTTGTTAAAGGGAGAGTGCTTGAACAAAAATAAAAAACGTCTAAATTGGGAAATGCGATGAGAAAAGTAGCGTAACTCAAGCAGATCACAAACAATAGTCTGGCGGCGTAGCCCCCAGCCGCCAGATGCTGGGCGATTTTTGGTAATTTTTTGGAAAGTAAAGCTACGTTAACGCCATTGGTTCTCATTTCACACATGTTTAGAGCCAGTTGAAAGAACCAGATTTTTAACATTTAAAAGCCTATTAAAAAATTAAATCGTTCAATCCTCGTTTTACTTGCAATTTAAGTCCAAAGCACGTTTGAGATCTTGAATTTTAGTGTTACATATTGTGAGTGATTTGGCCCAGGTGTAGGGAGAAGTAAGGAACATTGATTGCCTCCTGCAATATTTTAGCAGTAAATAATCCACTAAAAGGTTTTCCTAAGACATTATTGTTTTGTCATGAAAATATGCAGTTATAGGAGTACATGTACGGCCAGAGGCCCATGCCCCCTGAATTTAAATTCAATAATTTATTTAATGAGCATTTTTCCTAGCTTTTTTTTCAAAAGTATTTTGTCGCGTAAAAAGTATCGAGGTGGAGGAGAATTGTTATTGAAAAATGGTATAACAGATGGTTAGATGTACTTACCAGCATGTTGTTACTCGGGTTGGATTTACATTGCGTGGGAGCTCTTGTACTTTAGGGATTTTTGCAAAATGTTTTTGCCAAACGTATGTGAAGACCAAATAAAATGTCTTACCATCCGAGTGCGTGGCCCCTGGCACTGTGCCATATGATAAATCTGGCCCTGGTTATTGCATAAAAGTTCAGAAAAAAGGTTCGATGAGGGCCTGAGTTTGCAACGTTTGGAACAAAGGCTTTTAACTTTATTAACGTTGTAAATTTAGATTGGTAGCAAAAAATCAAATTGAAGGGGCCCGGGCTCGCTGGTTGTCAATTTGATTGTTATGTACTCTGATACACAAGTGCTGTTGTACGTGAAGATGCTAAAAGAAACTGAAACTGAAGAAAAAATATACTTTTTTGTCACATTTTTATCACTGGTGTCTTTTCAATTAAGGGGAGGCCTGGGCCCCCTGGCTTCACCTATGTTCGATATCCTCTGCAGCTGAAGCGACGCAACAAACATTATACATTTTTATTGAACAGTACCAAAATCAGAATGCAATTTAGCATTAATAATGACTTGCACAAAAATATATTAGTGATGTTATAAATGAATATTCACATTTTGGATTTTTTTGTATTTCGAGTAACAAGAGTGATTTGCAAATCGTTGCTTTTGATAAAGAATCTGGAAAAAAAACGCTGATTACAATCATCAAACTGACATTTCTCTCCAAGGAACCCAACTATTGCGTTATTATTTTTTCTTTTTCTATTCAAAGCACTTAGGGCAGAAACAAAATACATACACTATTACAGGGCCGTACCCTCTCCCGGTTAAAACTGTAAACTGGTGCTTTGCCCCCTATTCGCATTTTTATAAACTTTACAATTCCGTAATTTTACAAGTTTGGTTGAAATGCAAATGACATAAAACATTATTAGTTATTACGGAGTGCAGCACGACGTAATTTCATTTGAGTGCTCCGTTTCAAGCATTTCTAATTATGAGAGTCTCATTTTTTCTGTTCCGGTACATAATAGAGATGAATCTCAAGAGTATCATATAGACGAGGGTCTGGAGGCAGAACACCAAGCGCCCACGCCAAAATGGTCTAGGGGCAAAGCACCCAGCTGTTGGGCAATTTTAAAGCTATTTGGAAGCAGATTTGCACATTTTTAGAGCCAATAAAAAGAACAAAGTCAATAAAAAAAAGCTTTTGCCCTTTCGAACACGCTTTTGGGGGACTCTAAAGAAGGTTCTTGTCTTTTATGAAATAATTAGCTTAAGCCGTTAAAATATTTATTTTTTATAAGGTTTAATTTTGGGGGTTCAAAAAGAGGTGTAATTTGGAGATCACTGTGGGTGGCACCTCCACACTATTTGTTTCCTAAATATCTAATGATATCAAAGCAACTAGCTCTTTAGCTTAAGCCGTTCAAACAATTGATTCTGTGGGGTCCAAGCAGTACTTAAATTGTAAAATTTTGCGCGGGGGGACGCTTTTGGAGCCTTCACCAAACGCATTTCGCATTCGAAAGTACTTTAGTGGAAATTATGCAATTCCGTAGCTGAAATTGAATGAAGACCAAAGAAAAAAGGTCTTCTCCGAAATATGAAGTGTTTTTTCCCGAAATTAGGTGAAGACGAAAAAAAGGTCTTCGCCGCAATTCGGGACTATATTCGGCCGGAATTTGAAGGATTTATTCGTGCTGGCTGTTTATTTTTTGTCTGATCATCCAGCGCTCAAATTTCAATGGGGGGATGCTAACTCTCGATGGGGAGACGGGTCCCTCTACAACTTAAGTACTGGGTCCAAGTAAGGAGATGTACGGAGAATGCCACCCGAAAACTATGCCAAAATATTTGTTTCTTCAATATCTACTGTTATCACAACAATTAGTTACTTTAAGCCGCTCAAAGAACTGATTTGGGAAGAGGGCCACCAAGTTATGTCAAAAACTATTTGCTTCTCGAATATCTATTGATAAATAAAAACGTTTTCTAGCTTAAGTGGTTCAGAAAAATTAAGTTCTGGAGATTTAATTTGTTGGGTTTCCGGGGAGGTGGCACCAAAAAATTTCAAGAGGCAAAACCGTGTTTTCAACTCGACAATTTTACACAAAAATTAGATTGCGTTGTTTTGCTCTTTAGAACTTATTAGAAGAGCGTACAATGTTCAGGAAGAAAAAACCTCATTGAGGCCAAAGGCAAAGTGTGTTAGTGAATGTGAAAGGACTTTTTGAGATAAGTTGTCTGTATAAGTATAACTGCGTGAAGTACTTTTGGCCGTATTATACAACCTCTTTGAATGAGAATGTCTTCTACGCCAAACGTTTCAGACACATGAAAGCACAAAAGCAAATATGAAAGGAGGCCGGCAGTAACATTCAATAAGTACTTCTTCATGCCTGATGTGATGAATATTCGTAACGTAAGCCGTCTCTTACAATTTCGTTAGTGGTCTTACTTTGGTTTTGCTGCTGCATGGATCCTGGTAAAGCATTATTGTGCCGTAGCAAGAAAACGTCTATTTTCCAAATGGTCCAGCAAGCTGCTAACGCTAAGTTACTGCCATGATAGTAGCGAGTAAGCCCAGCAGTTAAACTCTGAATTTAATAAAAAAAATTCGCTGCTTATTTGGTTCACTCTCAAGCAACAAAATGAATGTACTCTGCTGCACTAGGAGTACTTACTTTCCACACGTCATTATCAGAAACCTTTTATTTCGTTGGTTAAAAAGCAAAAGCATAACCAAAAAGTGGGGGCTGAAACAGCCCTTTAGCCAAAAATTTTTAATTTATACTTAAAAACTTCAACAAAAAATATCCCAATAACGTCCAAAATTTGAGGCAAAAACCTCTCCCAAAATGGAACTGTCTCACGGGCAATTTAACAAAAACCAAACAAGCAAAAGTTCAGATTATTGCGGGCTAATTGTCGCAAGTAAAAAATTGCCAGTGGGACACCAACATACACAAAAATTCGAAAAAATCAAGTCCTCCAAACTATTCATCTAAAAACTGGTTTTTACTTTGTTGAGCCGAATCAGCATCCTCCCCCCCCCTTAAAAATCTTGTTTGAACGTTTGGTGTTTTTAAAACGTGAAATGTTGATGTTCTTAAACGGAAATTAATTGACTGACTTTTAGAGCTAGGCACGAAGAAGTGAAAACTACT
Source organism: Trididemnum nubilum (assembly GCA_963965965.1). Classification (NCBI taxonomy): domain Eukaryota; kingdom Metazoa; phylum Chordata; class Ascidiacea; order Aplousobranchia; family Didemnidae; genus Trididemnum; species Trididemnum nubilum. The sequence goes on from OZ014487.1 coordinate 5,630,606, forward strand.
TAAAGTAATAAATAGGTGGTTCAAACCCTGTTCGGCTATGCGCTTATCCGCGAAAATAGGTTTACACCGTTTGACTCCGTACCATTGAATTCCAGCAGTGATACCGATCTGCGTTTCGAAATCTTATGACATTAATTTTTGGAAAAAGATGATTCGATGTCGCAAAATTTCGAAACGTAGGATTGCCAATGGTAAGGAATCAAACGGATTAAATCTATTGTCGAGGTTTTGGGGAATAGCCGAACATGGTTACGGGCTTCTCTTTAATCTCTTTTGTAGTTTCTATTTCTTCAGCCCCAGCTCTAACTAGCAGTTAATTAATTGCCTTCTAAAAACACCAACATTTCAAAGTGAGCATCTGAAAGCCCACTTCTCTTTGGCTTTAAAATATCTTTGTCAAAAGAGAATATCCTCTCAAAAGCCGCACTGGAGGGGATAGCTGTATTAAACTTTAAGAACAAATCTTTAAAGTTCTTGTCAGGAAAAAATTCCATCAACTTCTGGATCAGTATTTAAGCAGAGTCAATGCTAGTTAATTTCTGAAAACAGCCTTATGCTTGGAAAAGCAAAACGCCACTAAATACATTTGACAGTGGTGGTTTATCCTACCCAGTTCTGTGGATAACCACAGGCACTGCAAAAAGACTATGGCCACAGCAAACAATACCTGGAAAAGCCGGTTCGTCAGCGGAGACATGATGAGCTTGGGAGTAGAGGACGCTTTTGTAAAGTCTGACAAAGCGCCTTCAAGAAAGACAGCCTCCTTAGTGTAGCCCAAGATGTGAACTTATCAGACCCACTGATCCAGAAACGAACGTGTTACCGCTCCCTCATGTTTGTGATTGTTTAAGGAAGTGACTATCTCACCGAAAATTTTAAAGTTAAAGAGATTTAGATAAATATATGGGGTTTTGCGGCTCATTTTTCATTTATTTCTTTAAAGATTGAGATTTGGGTTAACGTTAAGGTTTAGGTTAGAGTTAGGCTTTGGGTTAGATTTAGAGTTATGACCTGAGTTTGGGTCAAAATTGATCAAAAAGTAGATAAACTTTTTTTGTGAAATCGTCTCTTTTATTTTATTTTTTATTACGATGTTGCTCTAAAATCAGAAAAAGCAATTCAGTATATTGAGACTTGTTGCTATCATTTTTATCTTTTTTTTTTTCTAAATTTCAAAGTTTATGTGGATGTTTATTGCTTTGTTAAAATGAGCAATGGTGAAAATGAGCTCAAAATGATTCGAACAAGATATTATGTGTTAAAATGTTAGTTGGCTGCAGTCTTTGCTACATCTACAATTCTATATGTACTCTCTGATTTGTTGTAGCAGTGATTTAATGTATAATTTAGACTGAGGTCAATTTGCAATTTCAAATCAAAGAAATTAAGTGTAACTTTATTGGATCAAACATGACGCTTGTTATCTTCTAATTAAATAAATATTATTTTTTGACGAAAACAATTTTATAAAAACACGAAACTCATTTTTGCTTAAAATTTAAGAGCAATTTCAGCCTCAGCATGGAACAAATAATTGAAAACACGATTAGAACCATGCATTTATCCACCATTCACCAGATCCTGGCCTTTTTCATTGTTGCCAGCAAGATTTGTTCAGCAGAAGTCATGATTAGAACAAACCTCAACTTTTGACCGAGCAAGGATTGATTTGAGTCACTTTATTTTCCGATCAAGTTAAGAAATAAATAGGCTAACTTTCCTAAAATTTAACAACAGTATAAAAATAATTGTGATACAAGTGTGCTAAATTCAGCGAAGTTTCCTTTAATTTTAATTTAATGCCATTTTTTTAATTTAATGTAGCCAATACGTTAAATAGAAGACCATGTCTATTTTTAGATAAAACTTAGTTTATTCCTGGAAGTTTCCTTCGTGCAGTCTCATTCGAAAAGCGCCTGTTGATGATGAAAAAATGTAGAAAAGGACAGAAAGAGTCTGTCAGAGTTCAGCGTATAGGCAACTATGACGACATAAAAAAAATTAGCAAGCAGGATGGTATCAGAGCTGTTGAGAAATGCCAGAAGAGGCTCGAAAAAGAAGAACAACTAAATGGAAAATCTACAGAAAATGCAGTTTTGGGGGTTGGAGTTAAAGAGAATTTGACTACACATGGCGTTGATGACCTTATAGATCAACAAAATAGTGCAAATGCAGTATTTTTATCTAAGCACAAATTAAAAAAAAAATGTGTTCTTGCATGGTAGAGTAAGAGAGGTGATTTCAAACACTAATACATTGTTTTAAAATAATTAGTGGAGTTTGAATTTGACGGTTTCGTTGTCAATCAAAAGTCATGGATTCTCAGCCTATACCTTGCACGAAGCTTAACTACTTGCAAAGACTCATAGCATTATTATGGCTACCGCTCGATCAATTCAAATCTTTCAATATTATCGCTGTATTATGCCGAAGCGTCTAACGAGTTTGCAGAACTACTCCGTGCCTATGCACTAAGGCAGCACAGCTTGTCGCAGCGGTGGCAAGTCGTCGGCAACACTGCGTTTGGTTTGACAGACCCGAGGTTGTAAACCTCAAACTTTCCGCTCCCGAGATGAAGCGTTACCGCTCGACCTACCGGCCGGTGAGAAACAGAGTCAGCTACCAGAATATTTTTTGTTATGAAGACCTTTACGAACTAGATGGGTCAAGAGCAAAAAAGTTCTAACTTGTTTGGTAAACCTAAGTTTATGCTAAATTTGTGTTCACAGCAAATTACCACCTCAATGTTAAAACATTTATAATTGAAACCAATAACTTGTAGTCACCAAAAGTGTTCCTCAAGCCGGTACACTTCACGTTCTTCCATCACTTACACCATTTCTCTTGGATGGAGTCCAAGGCGATTCCATCCAAGAACCTCAATGTAATTGCTCCATCTAATTTTAGGTCGTCCAACTGGTCTATTTCCATTTGGTTTAGCAAGGAAAGCTTGTTTGGAGAGTCTTTCCGGAAGCAATCTGCTTACATGGCCAAACAATCCGAGCTGAGATCTTTCAATTCGGATAAGTAACGGCTTGATGCTTAGAGATCATTTTTTAATTTTAATTTAGCATAGCAGAAACAGGCGTTTATAACCTGAGTGCGATCACGTGATCAAGGCCCACATGGCAGAAATTTCCTCGTTTGCATTAATAACGAGAATTTTTTAAGAGGCGTTTCCGATTAAAATACTCGCTAAAGGAAAGAGGCTGGTTTTGCACGTGCATCTGAAGCTCTAAGAGCTCGGTAACGTCATTTTCACTCGCTAAGTTGCTTGGATCGATTGCAAGATATGACTTGAGTAAAAAAAACGCCGCATTTTCCTCGCCGACTAAACTAAGATTTTGAAGCACTTTTTAAGCGTGAGAGAAATTTTTTTTGGTTCAGAAATTTAATGGCAAAATGTTGAAAACTTCTAACTAAAGCGAATTTTTGCTGAAAATTAATTAAAATAGTTGCCATGCTGAAAATTATTTAACCTGTTATTATACAACGGTAGGGCTTCTGAAGCCCACACTTGTCTCAAACAGTAATTACTTAAATCTGATATGCTATAAAAGCTTGAATTTTTTTGACTTTTCCTATTAGTTTTCGCTAATTACGATGATTCGGTTTTTGTTTGCCCAACTTTAGGGCTTCAAGGGTAAAATATGGGTTTTTTCCAAAATTTTTAAATTTTTGCCAATTTCTGCTTGTCAGTATAAAATTTTAATTTCACGCTTAATATTTGTGGTAGAGATTAAGCGGATTAGAGTAAGAGTAAATTAGTGTTCAAAATTAGATAGATTGCAATAATTAGCGTGACTGCTGCGTTGCGAACGCTAAACTACTATGCTTGAAGTAACATACGTTTATTACCATGAATTGGTTTGATGTCACGCTAATTTCAAATGAATAGAGTTATCTTTGGTTTGCAATGCATTGATTTCTCCGCTAAGTACAATTGAACAAAATAATGTTTCCAAAAAAAAGAGGAATCATCTGGTTTGCGCTTAGTACTAAAGTCCTACAGTCGATTTACTAAAATCGAAAAATTTGAAATCGAGCGAAATTTGCTTTGAGATTACAAAGACTTCAACAAGTTCAGTTACATAGCTCGAAGTAATCTAACGCTATTTGATCACATTGAAACAAAATAAACAATGAGGCATTCTATTAGCCATTTCACAATGTAGCGCGTAATGATGAAAATTGCCAAATAACGATAAAAAACAACTTTGGTGATAACTTTTTTAATATTTAAATAATTGCAATTACGTAGTTTATATCTTGCCAATTTATATCATGAATAAATTATTTGCAGCTATGTGTAATTCGGCCTGCCATAAACTTTCGAATTTTTTTTTATTTCATTTACTGCGAAAGTGTTTTATTTTTTCAAACGATAAAACATTTTTTCGCAAAATTGCTTTTCAATATAAATCAATGCTTTTGCAAATCGAGAGGTGGCCAATTGCGTTTGATAACATTTGATAAATTCATATGCAAACCAAAACTTTTTGCGTCAAAAGCTTTTTTGTAATGTTTTGTTTCATCTATGGAAATGGTAGATTGGCAACGAAAATCTCAGCTCGCAATGATCTCAAACTAAACCTACAGCAGCTTTTCTACTCTTGAGATTTTTTACTGAAATAATTGCTTTACCTGATTAGCCTTTGCGTATTTAAGTTTGTTTTTTTCAAAAATGACAGAATTTTTTAATATATGTGTTTATCGTGACGTATTTCGGCGTCTTCAGTCTGTTTTGGAAAATATTGCCAGGTGGCTGGAATTTGCACAAATGGGACCAAAATTAATAAACACAATTTTGGCAAGAAAAGCTAGCCATTTCAGATAAAAGCGGCGGTTAAAATTGTTGCTTGCTTTTGACGACTTACAGTATTTATTGGTTTGAAACTAACTCTTGTTTTCAGAAACGCACCAATCTTTGGTAACTAAGCGTTATTGCATTGTAGCACTATAAGCATTATCTCGAGTCAGTGTGCTTATTTTGTTAGCACGGTATGGTACAAACTAATAATTTCCACCACCACCAATTACCGCTTTTATCTGCAGCATAAAAGAATAAAACTCATATCTAGCTACTTTACTAAGTTGTTGTTCTTATTAGTAGTTTTGCGTGATAACTCGGAAAAATTTTTTGTAATTAATGGCAGTGCTGGTCTGCTCTTGTGGTGTTTTCAGATTACAATGAAGCTAAAAGCACTCCAGTAAAAGCATGTTGAGAAGGATATTTAGATAATAGTTCTCTGATTAGCTAGAAATGAACAAAGTAAAGCTGTATTCTAGAGCATAATTATATTAATGTAAATTGTTATTATTAGTTTTATTATCTTGCATACATGCGTATGTTCAGAATAAGTAACAAAAAAGAATGTTTTAGTTGCCATCGCAATTGAGGCACTTCAGCAATCACAGACTGTCGATAAAAAAAATGAAATGTTTTTTAACATTCACTACAAACTAGCCAGAAAAAAATTACAGTGAACTTAATTGTCATACAGATTGCCCGAAACACGTTTTGTAATATTTAAAAAATTATTGCACAATTTTTTTGTAGAGCGCATCTAACTTACAGTAGATAGAAAGAGAGCTAAGATTTTTTACATTCCAGTTGACTGATAATAAAGGTGCATATAACTTGACAACATCAACGACACTTTTTTGGATATGCAGAAAAAATTAGAGTCAGTATAGTTTGCAGACTTTTCTTGAAACGAAACCTTATTTGCGAAGTAAATTTTAAAAGTTTTGATATAAAGCTGACTAATGCCCTCGAGCATAAAATAAGTTAACCATAAACTCCGTTGTGAAAGCGTACTGTGCCTTTACGAAGTGTTTGATGTTACGTTACGTGCACCCGTAAAGTGAATAAGGAATAAGGGGTGGGAGTCATTTTGTCATTTGCTGCTTTTATTTCTTTGGTTAACGCTTGGGTTAAAGTTAGGATTAGATTGGGATTGGGATTTAGGGTTGGATATATTTTTTTTTCCAAAACTATCGTAGCAGAAGCCCCTGTCATATTTGCAAAGCCAAAATTTTTTAGATTGTGTAGCGACAAAACTAACGTACGAGAAAGGTGGTTTAGGCCATTGCTCTTCTTAGTTCAATGCGTGCCGATGAGTAATACATTAAAATAGTAATGTAAAATTTAGCTCTCAGATGAAAGGAAAAACTAAAACAATTAATGTTGCTATACTAAACTGCATGGTTACGGATTTGCTCATTTCAATAAAAAAAAATTTCTGCTTCATAACATTACAATATTTGTGGCGCAGGAGCTTTTGTATTCGATTTTTGTGTATTGTTTACTAAGTTTGATCTTTTTGTTATATTGTGGTTTTGTTGTTGTTTTGTGATCTCTACAGTATAAGGTGACAAAAAGAAAACAAACTTAGTTTTGTTGTCGAAAATCAATAGCAGCATGTCCAGAAAACACTACACAGCTGAAGAAGCTGCTAAAAAGTTTTTGCGGGATTTAGACGATGAAATTGAAGCCGAAGAATTTCAGTCTGACAGTGAAAGTAAGGATAATTTACCCCTAATGCTGTTATCTGACTTAGAACTGGAAAGTAGTGATAATTCTGAAACTGAAGAAGTCATTTCCGCTCCCAGAAACAGAGCATCGCATCGCAGTAAAAGATTAGTTCATGATTTAGAATCGGCTTTGTCTACGACGAATTAGAATGAAATTGCTGAAGTCAAAACTCAAAAACTCTACACCGCTTGTTTGGAAAAACAAAAAAATTATACTATATCAGTCACATGGTCTAACACGAAACCATCGTTTGCTGGCCATCAATCAAGACAATCCGTCATTATTGGACAACCTGGCCCATTTGGTGATGCAAAACAAGCGTTGGACACTTTGAAAGCGTAGGAGCTATTTTTTTTTCTCATGAAATTATGCAAATCATTGTGAAACACACAAACACGCGCATTCAAAAACCACAGGAGTCTTTCAAGTCAACTTCGAAAACATGGTTTTCGTTTACCAATGATATTGCTGGAATTAAAATGAGAGCATTTAATGGTCTTATGTATCTTCGCCGCCTTTCTGGGACAAATAACCACAATACTGCCTTTGTACCATTCTCTGGTGGGACCGCAACCATTTGGCGCTACAGTGAGCGAAAAAAGACAAGAGTTTTTGTATAGTTGCATTTCGTTTGATGATTTTTCAACGAGATTCCAGCGACGGCCTAATGATCGCTTTGCTGCGGTACATAAAGTCTTCGAAATGTTTTTCCACAATCGTTCCTCTCAAATTATTCCTAGCGAATATTATCTTTGGATGAAACTTTATATCCCATGAGAAATCAAATAGGATTTAAGCAATTTAATCCGAATAAGCCGTCGAAATATGGAATGCTTTTGAAGTCAGTAAATGCCGTCAATTACTGCTACACATTTATTGCTGCACCGTACTGTGGAAAACCTTCCAGAAATCCAACAAGTTTATTCGTGACAGGAACTAAAAACATTGTAAAATATCTTATCACCAAACTTTAACAAAACGTGGACCTTCAAGGACGAAACATTTCGTTTGGTTGCTTATATACAAGTATACCTTTAGCACAGTGGCTGTTATCACGCAACATCACTTTCGTTGGCACAATCAAGGCTAATCATTGGCATTCCAGTTGAAGTTAAGGAGCTGGCCAATCGAGAACCTCTTACGTATGAATGTTTCCGGGAGGCAGAAGAAAGCAAACTTTCTCTACATTCATAATGTAGTTAACATAAAAAGTTTGGGAAAGAGAAAATGTCTTGCTTTTTTTCTACAATGCAACCCATACTTGGAACTACAAAAGACTATGGAAAGCAAAAACCAGCAATTTTTACGCTGCATGACTACCTCAAAGGAGGAACTGATATGGTAGACCAACGTATGGCTAGTTACACTAGCAAAGCGAAAAGCAAGCGTTGGACCTTGCCAGCATTTTCTTATATCCTGGACGTAAGCCGCATTAACGCTGCTACAATCATGTCATTGAATACAGGAAACGACCCACGACAAATTGATTTGTATGAATTTGGAATGTAGTTAGCGCTTGCTTTGATTCAACCTCACGTTCAAAGAAGACTGTGGTGGCCGAGCCATTAATTAATATATTTATCCTTATGTTTTGTCTGCGGTGTCCGGTTGTTGGCACATACCGCTTACTGCAATGGGCGGTATTGCATAATGAGCGGATATTGCAAGACAAAAGGAATTTAATTACCGTGTCTTTGTTTTCGCTTTTCTTTGTTTGCTTGCTGTATATATACCGCTGCTTCGGTGTGTTAAAAATTAATTGAATTATTACGTGTGAGGATAATAAACAATTACGTTGGTTTTGAGACTCGTTTGCGCACGAACTCACTAAATTGGTGCCCCGTGTGAGTCTGGGCTGAACCAAAGCTTCAGCAAGAAGCTTTCAGAACATTAAAAAAAAAAAAGTGAGAAGTGAAACAGTAATATTAAGCTGATAATTGCTCAACCTCTCGAAAAGAGTTCGCTAAAGAATTCGAGTGAAGAGTTCCAGAACAGTTCCAAAACAGGACAAGAACTTTTCAAAACTATTCGTGCGTTGTTCAAAACTGCCCAGCTATTTGAAAAAGCGTTGTTCGAGTGGCCAGAAACAGAAACCGGAAACCTGAAGAAACCTGAAGAAGAAACTTCTGATAAAAAAACGGTACAGACTTTTAATTCATTTTTCTCGCATATTTACTAGTAAAAGTTTTGCTTATTCACCTGTAAAACTTTTTTTTGCATATTTACCTGTAAATTGTTTTGCTTATTTATGTGTAAACTTTTCAAAACCCGCTCACCCGGTAATGCACAAATTACCAATAATACCGTATAATTTGAGAAAACGTTCCACAAAACAAAAACCTTCAAAACTAAAACCTATGACCACTCCAACCCCAAGTACCTCCAACCTACAAGACGCAATAATCCCCACAACTAACTCTCTCCCATCACCAACCAGCACCTCGCAAAATATCCAGTTATCACCCCCTATCTCAACATCCCCATCGTTGAATCCACCCAACCCTCCTACCACTAACTTTTCTCTAACACACCCCGAGCCCACTGTAGCACTCTCAAGTTCTCCTCAAAACTTATGCACCGCCCTTCCGACTGTAGAAAATTTGCTGGCCTCGGAAGACCAGTATGAAAATGAATTTCTGCAACATCCCCCTATCGAACCCTATGCACCGACCACTTCTACATGCAACGAACCCATCATTTCGTTAAATCAACCAACCCGCTCCCCGCCCATTCCAATTACCACCAATGCCGAACAAAATCTTTTTGGTCTTGAAACTTGGGCACGAAACTTGCCTTCACCTCAAACTTTTCCCAATTAAATCAGGCACTAACATTTCCCAATGCGCATTATGCTTCTAGACAACCTCCACAGTCAAACTCTCCTTGGCTAAACCAGCAACCCGCGCCGTTCACTCATTCAGCCAATGTTTCTCTACCGCCCTTTTGGGAATCAAACGTAGAGCTCTGGTTTTCTACAGCAGAACATGCATTCACAGCGAACGACATTTTCAACGAACGCAAACGTTTTTCCTTAGTCCTAGGAGCCCTTGACATTAAAATGATCCAAAAAATTCAACATGTCGTTCGATCACCCACTAGTTACCCGAACCAAGATATAAAAAAGGCCCTGATAAAAGCCTGCAAATTAAATGAAAACGACCGCTTGGATATTTTGTTTAATCGAACTGAACTAGGCGACCGCAAGCTCAGTGAAATGCTAAGCGAAATGCGTCAATTACTGGAAGCATATGACGCCAATAACGCACAAACCAATGCGGTTCTTAAAAAGCTTTTTCTCGATAAGCTTCCTCAGCAAGCTTGAACCATTCTGGCGGCAAACTTAGAGACGAATCTTGATGTCTTGGCCCTACGTGCTTACGAAGTTGTAGCAGCACTATCCCAAACCTCAAATCAAACCGACGCACAGCAGCAGTTAATAAACGAAATTTTTGATCAAAAACTAAACAAAATTATCGAGACACTTCAGGCCCCTAACACGACTACGCAACACACGCCTCCACAACCTGGAGGCTACAGAACAAATTATTACAATAGCCAACCTCCTTTCTACAACAGATTTAATGACGCTCCCCGACAAATGTACAGGCCCAGATTCAATACTTACAACCAAAACAGCAATTTTCAGCAACAAAAAAAACTTCCGGATTCGACCTCGTTGGTTGGAGGCGTCGAATCGGAAGTAAACACCGGCCCACTCTTTACTATTTACGATAAAATCAATAACATCACATTTGTAGTCGACACAGGATCAACAGTAAGTTTTCTCCCACAAACCTTCGACTCTGAGACTTACAACGGACCACAAGACCTTCTGGCAGTCAATCACACACGATTAACAGTCCAGGGATTAACAAAGTTAGATGTGGACTTGGGCCACTTACAGCCCTATCCTTGGGTATTTAGGGTTGCTGATGTTCCGTTTGGAATAATCGGTTGTGACTTTTTAACATTCCACAACTTTCAGGTAGACGTTAAAAACAAACGTTTAAGCGAATCCGAAAGATCTGAGTTCAATCCCCCGCACGAGGATACGAGTAGCAGAGCAGACGCTGCGATCACTACTGGTTTCGAACATTGCTCACAATCTTTTGTTTCTCACCCTCCCATCATTGAGCAGCACGAGACTGATATGGCACTTTTCGAAGAAACGCTCAATGTTGAACTTGAATTCGCCAACCCAAACATTAGAGAAACAAACTTCGAGCTAAAATCGCAACGGCTGGATAGGGAAGCCAACTCAGCTTCCACCGTCCAAACAAAGTAAAATAGAGCCTTCTACCAAGCATGGTCCCACTCCACTGTCTCTCGAAAAAGGACAAAACACAGTTAAAGCAACGAAAGTCTCAGTTGAAACACAAACAGAGTCGCAACTCCCCGATTTCGATATCTCACCAGCTGAATGTCAGTCATGCGAGAAGGCAAGCAAAACTGCCAAACCTCCCGCAGAAACATTTGCAGTAAGTTGTGCATTCACTGAATGACAAAACAATACGTCATCCAGAAACCAAAAAAAACAACACGCAATCAACCTCGACTGACGCCTCAAAGGTTGAGCAAATCCCGGCACTCGAGCTGAAAACTACCGCTTCACAAAGAGAAGCACCTGCTTTACAAAACACGCTCATTAACGACTACGCAGAGGTTTTCCAAAAGAACATTCAAACAACAAATTTCATGCATAACATTAATCATCACATCATAACATCAGGCCCACCTGTCAAGTCTAATCTCCGACGTTTGTCTCCCGAAAAATTAACATTCGTTAAGGAGGAGATCGCTCAGCTCCTACAAGATGGCATAATTACCCCATCTTCGTCTCCGTATGCCAGTCCAATACACATTGTTCCAAAATCTCAACCAGGAAAGTTTTGAATGGTTGGAGATTACAGGGTACTAAACACTACAATGCAACCTGATCGCTATCCCCAACCATTCCTTAACGACTTCGCTGACATGCTACATGGCTGCACAGTATTTTCCAAACTAGACTGTTACAAAGGCTATCACCAAATACCAATGGCCGCGGAAGATGCTCATAAAACAGCGATCATTACGCCTGTTGGTCTGTACGGGTATAAAATGATGCCGTTCGGTCTACGAAATTCCGGAAACACCTATCAACGTTACATCGATCAAGTTACTCGCGCTCTGCCCTTTTGTTTCGCTTACGTGGACGATGTCCTTGTTGCTTCACACTCTTTTGAAGAGCATGAGCATCACTTACGACTACTACTTGATCGCTTTAAACAAAACGGTGTGACACTAAACAAAGAAAAGTGAGAATTTGCAGTAACTAACCTCACATTTTTAGGCCACCACATTTCTACCAAAGGATTTGAACCAATCGAACAAAAGGTACAGCCAATCACAAAATTCCCAAAACCCCAAAGCATGAAGCAACTCAGACGATTTTTAGGGATGATAAACTTCTACAGACGTTTCATTCCAGGGTGCGCAGAAACATTACAACCACTAAACAAAATGTTGTAACCGGGTAAAAACAGCAAAAAGAAACTCATATGGTCTGTAGAAGCTGTTTCAGCATTCCTTAAAATTAAACAAAAATTGAGCAATGCAACATTACTTACCTTCCCCACTCCTAACGCCGAAACTGCCATCTTCGTGGACGCAAGCGTTTCCGGTTGCGGAGCAGTTCTCCAACAGAGAGCTGAGAAAAGTGATGCTTGGAAGCCTTTATCATTTTACTCTCATTCTTTTTCTTTGACTCAATCACGCTACTCCACGTTTGATCGTGAATTATTAGCCATATATTTAGCTATCAAGCATTTTCGTTACTTTATGAAGGCCGAACCTCCACTGTCTTCACTGACCATGCTCCACTTTGCAAAGCTATATTTTCACGATCACAGAACTCCTCTCCGTGCCAGCAGCGACACCTTGACTTTATCGCGCAGTTCACAAGCGCTTTACACTATGTCAAAGGTGAAAAGAATGTCGTTTCTGATTGTTTATCGCGCATAATCGCAAGCGTATTCGAGGAGCACGAAGCAATCAACTTCTTAGAAATGGCAGCTGCTCAACAACACGACCCAATTATAGACCATATTCAAACATCAAAAAATTCACTAAAACTCGAAAACAAACCACTGCCCAATCAAAGCGTGTCAATCCTAGGCGACATGTCAACTGGAAAGTTTTGCCCACTTGTACCAGAGGCTTTCCACAGAAAAGTGTTTGACTTATTCCACAGCTTGTCCCATCCTGGAATCAAGGGGACCCAAAAGTTGATATCGAGGAGATACACCTGGCCCGGAATAAAAGCAGACGTAAAGCAATGGTGCCTGTCCTGCTTAGCGTGCCAACAGTCCAAGGTACAACGGCATACAATATCACCTTTACAAGCATTTGTGCCAACGTCACAAAAATTTCAACACATTCACATAGACATTGTGGGCCCTCTACCAACCTCCTGCGACCACAAATACCTATTAACGATAGTTGACAGATTTAGCCGTTGGTTCGAAGCCCTTCCTCTGAGGGACATATCAGCTAAATTTTGTGCTGACGCTTTTGTATTACACTTTGTAGCTCGTTATGGTGCCCCCTCTACCCTCACAGCAGACAGAGGCAGGCAGTTCATTTCAGGTCTATGGAGAAATTTGGCTAAATTTCTAGGGTGCGAACTCATAAACACAACATCGTACAACCCCAAGGCCAACGGGATAGTCGAACGATATCACCGAGTACTGAAAGCCTCAATCAAAGCCCAAAAACAGCCTAGCGACTGGTATTCCAATCTTGGATGGATTCTGTTAGGACTAAGGACCACTATACGCAACGACATGGATTTCTCCCCGGCAGAAATGTTATAAGGTTCATCACTCAGAATCCCTGGAGAGTTCCTTTCCCCTCAAAAAGAACAATCTCATATTGAGTACGTGCAACAACTGCAATCTTTCGTTCAAACTCTAAAACCGACGCCAATTAGAAGGCATCCCCCACGCTCAGTTTATGTTGATCGGAAGCTTTCAACAAGTTCTCATGTTTTTGTAAGACACGATGCGGTTAAAATACGCCTTCAAAGACCTTATGATGGCTCGTACAAAGTGTTGCAACGAACTGACAAATATTTCAAAGTTAACTTAAACGGAACTGCAGATAACGTGTCAATCGACAGGTTGAAACCTGCCATCCTTTTATCGGATTTCGAAGATTATACGTCATCAGATAACCAAACTAAAAAGCCGCAGCACAACACGAAATATCAGCAGTTGAAACATAAAATGCCTTTTCGCTTTACAGATCGCAGCCAAGATACTCGAAAGGCTACAGCAGTTTCTTCCACAGGCAGGACCACCCAAAAAGGCCGGGTAATTCGCGCACCAGATAGATTCCACTTCTGAGCATGGCATCAGGAGATCTTTCAACTTTCTTTGTTTGTTCGTTGCTTTTGCTGCTGTGCATTGTACAGGCCAGTGGTGCTGGCTTAGTGTTACCTATATGCCATGAAAATATGATCAGAGGAGAATTTTACATTCCGAAGCCTTTGCAGTGTGTGCGACACAACACGACTTCTATCATAAATTGCAGTGCTGACGTATATTACCCTAGTGATAATATCATAAAAATACCCATCACTACTTGCGAACTTTACAAAACGATTTCAGAAACAACAACTTACTTTTTTGGTGCCAAAACTAACGATAATCATACATATCACTTACCGCCACCTTCTGTTGCAGTTTGCTCCGAATGGGCCCGTACTTTAAAATCAAATTGTTGTGGCAGATTAGCACAAATATCTGACATATCGTGGGCAACCTCTAACGCACCGGCAATGGTCTACGTCTGGCTCACAACACACAGAGAAACCGTAAGAAATGCTGTTGTCTCACGAATCACAGGAATATACGACCACTTACGCAAGCAATTAACTTCACCATTAAACTCTTTATCACATTGTGCAATAAAAAAAGGGTCTTGCATAACAGGAAACAGAATACACATTTGGGAAGTACCTAGGAAGTTAGACTGTCCCCGAGTTACAAAAATAAAAAAAATTCATAACGTAAAATTACATCTCAATAGTTTAAAGCAAGTCTATCGCGCTGAAATCAAACAGCTCAGCATAAGTTTGCATTCACAAACAACATGCCCTCCATCAGTATTCACTTGTTTCCCAAAATCTTCAGTTTGTGATCCCTCTGGAATTATTCTTGTACCCCATCATTGCTCCTCTCTGAAAAGCCTTCAAGTGACTAAAAGGCCCGTATCTAAACCGCCTACTCTTCTTTTTGTTCGATTTCTTCAAGAAATGACAGATACAATGCAGGAAACAATAAACAAATTAAACTCTGATCTAAACTTTCAAGAGTGCCAACTTCAATCTCTTTTCACTACCTTATACTCCCTTGTGGGGCGGCAATACCCTGGGCAAGTTTTAACCTCTCTTCTCCGCAAAACAACCGCAGGAATAACCGTAGGTGACGTGTTGACAGAAATCACTTGCATAAACTCCAACGTAACCCTTCTCACAAGCATGCGCCATGGAAACGTGTTCTCTTCTCAACCCCTAGTACGAATCCTTGGCCCAAATTCAACTTCACAAATTGGACAAGTCTACAGAGATGGGAATGTCTACGTTGGTGTCCGCCTTATTGAAAATTTTGTACCCGGCAGAATATTCACTTTCCTAATTCATGACAAATTCTACACTTTCTCCAATTATACCCTCATTCATTCCGACGTAAATGTTTACCCCCTTTCTCCAAACCTAGCTCCTATCAACGCGCATTATGATACCATCGATTTTCAGTATTTCACTCACCTTTTTCCTTCGTCCACTCTTGGTTTCGAAGATGTGAACTCGCTCCTTCAAACCATAAGCGAAACCAATATGATGAAAGATCAGCTATCTTCTCTCTTTCAACACACAGACACTTCCACTAACACATATAAACCATCTTATATACTTGATGCCACTACCTCTTCCATCCAAAATGTGTTTATGCAACTAATCTCATCTATCTCCAACCCCTTCATAAACTTTTTGGTCACCACAGTCTTCGTATTGTCGTTAATTTGGTCCATAATTTTGACAACGTAGACATTACGTATGTGCGTGTCATTGTTGATCGACAAAGTGAAGAATCGGACCCATCCACCTAACGACAATGTCCCTGAAGTGTAAAAAGTGCTTATTTTGCGTTGTGTTTCAAAGTACTTGATCACTGATGCGAATTCAATAATGAAGTTCCTTAAACGTTTTTTTTCACAGGTTGTTCATTGTTGGTGCTCTGCCCCACTTTTCTTTTCGCCGACTGATGTGTATGCTGGACAGCCTCGGGAGGCTTTGTCGTCTATCATGCCCATCATTCTGAGGGGAAGATCTGTGGTGGCCGAGCCATTAATTAATATATTTATCCTTGTGTTTTGTCTGCGGTGTCCGGTTGTTGGCACATACCGCTCACTGCAATGGGCGGTATTGCATAATGAGCGGATATTGCAAGACAAAAGGAATTTAATTACCGTGTCTTTGTTTTCGCTTTTCTTTGCTTGCTTGCTGTATATATACCGCTGCTTCGGTGTGTTAAAAATTAATTGAATTATTACATGTGAGGATAATAAACAATTACGTTGGTTTTGAGACTCGTTTGCGCACGAACTCACTAAAAGACCTTTGATTGGTTTGCAATTTGATGTGCAACGCAAGCTAAAGCTCGTTCTAGGAGAGCAAAAATTTCGAATAGGAGATTCCAATGATATTACAACACTTATACCAAGACAGTTTTCAGCACAATCTGGTACTAAAAAGCGTTGCTATATTTGCTGCGAAAACGAAGCAGGCGCTGGCCAGAAAAAAAAAGGAATATGAACAAGTCAAGAAATCAGTGCCAAACCTGTGGCCAACCATCATGCATGCAGCACTGCATTCAAATATGTAACATGTGCTTTGAACAATGCCGGGATAATTTTCGGTCCGAGCTGTAATACTTTGCTTTTGCTTACCAATAATAATTTGTTTCTTCTTACCAATTATCTTGAGGCAAATAATGGTAGAAAATAATTTTTGGCATGAGTGAAACAAAAAAAAAATTAAAAAAAAAACCAGCTCCTGCAGCAATCAGAATCTACGTATGCTGTGACATCATAACTATTTTTAGCTCCGTGATATATGTTTCGTGAAAATTTGGGTTTGCACCTAAAGTACCGGTAGTTGTGATTTTCGTAAATCTTACAGTTGTTTCTGCACAAAAGTATTTTACGTGTGTATTTTAAGTCATAAGTTTGCAGCAGTAGAACATATTTGTGGCTATCTGAAAACTCAACCAAATATACGTTTTATTCAGGCAATACTTTGTTAACGATTTTCTGAGATATCGATATAACTGTGGTTCTGCAATTAGTAAATGGCTCATACAACAAACTTTTAGAAAAAGATAATGGCGCTGCTCTAGTGTAAATAATTACCTGTAAGGTTTTGTATCATTTACAATTTATTTCATATTTAACGCTGCAATCAAGTTTTATTACTATTTTCCGCTGATTATTGTAAAACACTAATGCTGCAGCTTATGAAACCTTTTTCCGGTTAGCCCAAACCATTCAGACTTTTTTATGGCTTATCTCCTTGCTTTAACGAGAGACTGCGTTTTACATTTTGGTGGTGTGTGTAATTTTATTCTACAGCATTAGACAAGAGTAAAAACTTATATGAATAACGGCACTAGTTGTTTCGTAATGGACTGTGTATTACACTTTTTATTGAACTGGTACGCAGTTGTTTGTAAATTCTAAATTTCTATTACAAAGTTTGCAATTATGATAAATGTAATAGCATCATTTTTTCTGGGAAGCTTGCTCTAATGTAGCCCGTTTTGTGCAATGCCAGATTACGCTAAACATGCCCTAAATTAAATAACAATAATTAGGTCCAATCAACCTGATTTCTCTAATTTTATGTAGCCAACTCTGCAAAATGAAGCCAAACTGTAATTCAATCCTAAATTGAGTAATACAGTGCGTTCAGAAAGTCACTGTGCACCTGCAATTTTAAAGCAATTTTAAAACAATTTTTTTAAAAATTTAAAACGCTCGGTTTCAAGGTCAAATTGTGTACGTTTGAAGTTTGCTCGCTCGAAAAGTGCATTTAAAAAAACATCAAAGACGAAATACGAGAAACGAAAAACGCTGATTATCTAAAAATAAAGCAGACAATGAAAGGTGCACAGTGACTTTCTGAACGCACTGTACTAACCAAAACGTGGCTGAGGATTAGAAATCAGCGCCTACAGTAAATGCTGCTCTTTTGTTTGTTTACCACTAACTGCACAGTAATTGGCTCAGGTGCGTAGCCAGAAATTCGAAAATGGTGGGCTGTGTAGGGGAACTGGTGGCGGAGCCCTCAGCTGCCGGAGGCACGGGGGTCTGGGGGTGGAGCCCCAAGCGCTCGAAAATTTTGCATTTTTGCAAAAATAACTTCATTTTAGGGCTATTTTGATTAAAAAATAATGCTTTAAAAACGTAGCTTAGAAATTGGCAGAGTAAACAAGATTTAACTAGTGGCATAAATGGGCTATTTGGGAGGTGGCTAATGCTTAAATGCTAGTTCTCTTGTTCAGATGCTGGTAAATTATAAAATCGAATACTTTAATAAAACTCACACAGAGTAATCTATTTCGTATACAGTTTAGAGAAAAAAATAATGGAGGGGGGCTAATGAAAAGAGATTTGAAAGAAATGATTGGTAAGTAACTAATACTGAATAGCTCCCCCCTGCCCCCCTATTCCTTAGTTTATAATATATTTGTTGGTGACACCTATGTTTAGCATTTTTACTCTTGCGATCAAATTTGATTGCTAATTTTTTCCCAATTTTCAAAGTTTTCATTTATTTTTTGGTTTTATTTTTGACAAATTAGACCCCCCCCCCCCCCTTAAACATATGTTTCAAAAGATGTTTTAAACCACTATATAGTCCACTCCATTGCATAAAACAGTCTCAAAAGTGCTAAAATTGTAGTGTTTTTCCCATTCTGCATTTTGGTCGACATGCCAATGGGGGGGGGATAGCCCTTCCCCTGGCTACCTTACTGAATTGGCTATTGTTCTCGAATACTCCGCAATTTGATTTTAATTTGTGTTTCTTTTGTCAAATCCTGAATTTCTTTTAAATAACATCTTCAGACAAATTGGCAAAGCCAATCCAATTTTGATTAAATTTTTGAACTTACAGTAGTTACATTACAAATTGCTTGATACTTTGAGCTATCAGCAACATGACAACAAATTGAGTGACGAAAACTTCAGTATTCAGTAGAAACTAATTTGCGCCACAGAGGTTTGGAAAATATTTAAGCGAATCTTGATTAAAACTGTACAAAGGTGTCAAAGTTTCCAGCATAATAAAAAAACCTACAATTCCAATTTTAGTTTTCACAAAGATAAGCATATTGTAAATTAAACCGCAGCATTGCTATTGTAAAGTACTTTTTGGCCAAATACTCTCGAAGAAAAGTTCAAATAATACTGTAATGGGTACAGATAACAATACATTCTAGTGATTTACGATTTGTTCATATACCAACCGTCTTCTTCACAACATAACACGAAAAGAAATAAAATTATTGCTAAACATTTGCAATGTTAAAAATTATTTTGCCTGGTCATAAGTCAAATTGTAGACTTTGCACAGTTCTTTTTTTTTGCTGCAAGCGTTTGTTTCAATTGTTTTCAAGACTGAGTGAAAAGTGCAAATATAGAAATTGGCCAAACGTCAAATAAATGAGGTAAATTTGCAACTTATCAATGCTGTATTTTTATAGCCAATGATTTACGCATTCATAAAAAAAGTAGTTGGATTTGCAAAAACTCTGTTCCTGCACTCATTATTCACAATTAAAAAAGAATATTTTTACAGATTGCAATAGAATTTCACTAAATATCTATTCACATGACTAAAACTGATCGCATGGCAACAAACTACAAATCACTCGTTACGTCATCACAAACCGCTTGTACGTGTTGTGTACTACTGTGCGTTATCATTATCCTAATTACTACCGTTAGCGTTTTCCCACAGTAAAGCCATCATATTTGCATTTCTTGCTTAACTGCAATTCCGCACAACCATTATAATCTCTTTTAACGCTTATTAACTAAGCGCTTGAATTCAGAAACTTGACCACCTCAAACAAAATGGTTATTTCATTAATTTTTTGGAATAAATTCCAAACTTCTTAATGCTGTACTCAAAAAGAAATAAATTCTCTGCCATGCAGCGAAATTCTGAAGTTTATAATTTATGTAATTTTCGAGTTATCATCCAAAAACGACTGGGAGCTTCAGAAGCCCTGCCGTTGAGGAGTCAATACCCTGAAAAAAGTTGAGTAATGTAGGGTTAAAATGCTATTGTTTAAAATGCTATTATGCCAACTATTATTTAAAATGCTGCTATCAATTTTTGCTGAAAATTAATTAAAATGCTATTAGACTGCTAAGAAGAAAGCAAATTGCATTAAGAACCATTTACTGTTTCGACTGATAAAAAAATATTAAGTTGCTCCAGTTGACAAAAATGGCAATACACTCTTTTTATAACAACAATTTTTTAGGAACACTAGCCGCACTTTTGCTCAAATTTTTGGGAAGAAATTAAAAACAATGCCAGCCTCGGCAGCAAAATAAACCAAAAACAAACGAAAACAAAAATTTAAATCAGTGAAAGAAACTAAATTTTCTGCTAATTCAAACCAATAAAATTTTAGTTATTTTCTTGTGTTTGCAAGCAAAATTGCAACAATTCACGATTATAAAGCGCTGTTGCTCTGCGCAAGCAATTGAGAAATTTTTTTAGCAGTTGTTCAACCTGAAAAAAGCTTGCTTTTTCACTTTAGCAATTTTACGCAAAAGCAAGAAAAAAGCCTTCACTTAAGCAGACAGAGCAATAGGAATTAAACAGTGCTACAAACATGGCCGCTAAAATTGACATCGATGCTCTCAAAATAAAATAAAAAATCAAGAACAAATGAGGCTGAAAATCGGCAAAATATTAAAAACAGCCAGACTCAACTCAAGATTTACCTGTTCTAAAAATGACGAGTGTACCTCGACTTGGTCACTTTTGAAATCTTTTGAAACCTGAAGTTACTATCAGTAGCGTAGCCAGGGGAGGGGCGGGGGGAGCTATATCCTCCCCCTCATTGGCCTGTCAACCAAAACGCAGAATAAGGAAAATACCACATTTTTAGCTATACTGAAACTGTTTTTTTTGCGCTCAAATTGACTAAAAAGTGATTTAAAGCAATTTTTGAAACACATATTCAGAGGGGGGACTAATTCGTCGAAAATTAAAGTCACAAATCAATAAAAACTTCAAAAAATGCCCAAAAATAAACAATGAAATTTGATTGCTAGTGTAAAAATCTCTAAGACAGGTTTCATCAACAAATATATTAAAATCTCAGGAATAAGGGGGGCTAATCAGTGGTCTTAGTTAATTACCAATCACTTCTCTCAAATATCTGTTCATTAGCCCCCCCAATTAATTTTCTTTGTAAAATATAAACGAATAGACTACTCCGTGTGAGTTTTATTGAATAAAAAGATTTTATGATTCATCAGCATGTAAACAAGAGAACAACAACGTTATCATTAGCCACCTCCCACATAGCCCATTAATGCAGCCAGTTAAATCATTTTGCACTGCCAATTTTTATGCCACGTTTTAAAAGCATTATTTTTTACTAAAATAGCCCTAAAATTAAGTTATTTTTGCAAAAAATGCAAAATTTTCGAGGGCTGGGGCTCCGCCGGCTGAGGGCTTTGCCTTCAGACACCCATTGACCTCTGGAGGTTGGTGGCTCCGCCCCCAGACCCCAAAATAGCCCCCCCATTGCGAATTTTTGGCTACGTGCCTGGTTACTGTTAACATTTAAGTTTACCCACCAACAACCTCAAGGACGCTTTAAATCATTGTCGCGATCGTTGATACTTGGCTAGAGTACAACCTTTAATCTCTAGAATTGCCCACGTCGGCTGAAACTAGAGAACGACTGAGATGTTAATTCACGAATCGAAAATGGCAGTTTGTAGTTCCTTTAGCTTCTTGAATCTCAGAAAGCAACAACCCAATCTTAAATTAAAACTTCTATTTAGGATTAAAACACAAACCAACTAACAGAGCAAAATCGCTCCACTAACACTTTTACTAAACGGCTATACGAGCCAACCCAAGATACACAAACTCGGCTTAACTGCCTACAAAACTAACATCTAAAAATCATCCACTTTCAGAATATTAAAATAAATAAAATGAAAAACTACCGCCAATTTAAACTAAGGTAAAAGCTATTAAATATCCCAGAACAATCCATGATACGTCACAATAGAAAAAAAAACGTGAGCTTACCATAAGACTTCAACATGATTATGACGTCACAAACTTCAAGTCTAAATATAACAATTAAGACAAGTAAACAACTAATTATTCCGGTCACTATAATAGAAGACAGTAGAAAATACTAGAAAGGAATTATCCAGAATATCCCGAATATTCTAGATCAAAAAAGGCGGCAAAAGCAGTAAATAGTCACGTACGCATTAAAATACAGCAAATAATCATATCTCAGGCATTCAAAATTATTGTTCGTGACAGTCATTAAAAAAATGTAGTATGGAAAAAGCTGTTCTTAATTAACATTGATCCAAAAATAATATTTTAAATTTTGACGTTCATTAACTAATTATAATTACGCATAGCTCTTAGTATCTTTCTCCATAGCAATGCAGTACGCTTGAATGCATTATTTTGGAATAGAAATGCATCTGACGTCACAATGACTTATTTACTACCTACTAACACAAGTTACAAATACCTCGCAAAGAGATTCGAGCAAGCAGTTTTATCACATATTTGGCGGAACGGCTCAGAAATGGCAGTTTGTCTACGAAGTTTTTTTGTTCGTTAACGCCTTTTAGCGAGCGAAAATGGCCTTTACGAGCTCGCTTACGCGTTCTGTTATGTCTGCCCAAGTCTGACCGAATTCCCAAACGTTGTTCTCCAATTAATATCTAAAACGACGGAAACAAAGGGAT
The DNA here is from genome assembly GCA_963965965.1 of Trididemnum nubilum. Taxonomy (NCBI): domain Eukaryota; kingdom Metazoa; phylum Chordata; class Ascidiacea; order Aplousobranchia; family Didemnidae; genus Trididemnum; species Trididemnum nubilum. The sequence goes on from OZ014487.1 coordinate 5,653,221, forward strand.
TAAACTTATTTTCGAGAAAAAGAAAAGCAGCTTTATAATTCGAGAAAAAATGGTATAATGAGAAATCTTTATAGTTAGAGATCAAGGACATCTATATGTTACTTAGCAGAGACAACGACGCAGGACTATAAGTTTGTTAAGTCTTAGGTTCCGGCAACATTTGGTGACCAACCCAAACCTACATCGACCAAGGTACTAAATGGTTTTCTTCACCCCTTTTATTAAATTGCATATTTTTCGGAAAAATATTTTAACCAATAATGCAAATTAAAATTATCAAGAAGAATTAAACAGAAGCAAAATCGCTACTCGATCAAACATAATCCATAGCCATCTTAAAAATGATTTTTTATTTCAAGTCAAGGCTGCTACTGCTGCGCGTCGCCTAGCAATGCAAAACCCTTTAAACCTACATCTTAAGTTATTGGCTAATTATAGCTAGAAAATATATATTTACAGCAATTACATATTGAAGACGAAAGATAATTGTAATTATTATGTTATATCATTCTTTAATTGCCATGTTGCATTGATTAGGAGGGCGTTTCTGTCTCTGAGTTAAGCTGCCACTTGCCCACCTGTTTACTATTCACGGCGGAAGCTTCACACAGACTCGTTTAAAGCTGAACCTCAAGCAGGAAAGCTGTGAATGTCATATTTTGCAGTGTTTGGATCGATCCGACCGGGAATCGAACCCGATTCTACCGTTTCAATAGCAGACACTTACTTTATCCATGCATGCATTAAACGGTAAAATATTGCAAGAAAAAAAATCCAGAAATGGAGATTCAGCTGATAGCACAAGCAAACACCAATATTTTTTTGGAGTTTATTGTTTCGAACGAATTGGTTTTTGGCCATCTCATGAGCAAAATCACTTGTTATAGAAACTGAATTTTTGAATTTCATCAAAAACTTAAAACAGCCTTTTCTACGCCTGCAGCGGGTAGTTTGGAAAAAAGATATTAAACATTTAAATTGAGAACACTGCGCCAAAGACTGATCGACGAAGAAAATTATTTTGTGAAAAAAAGCTGTTTGTGGCTCTATACTACAGCAATAAGTGAAGTTACGAGCCTTCCAGAAACTTGCTTCACGTTTCGAAAAATAATTCAACAAAAATAAATTTCAATTTTTCTCGTAACTATGGTCGATGGAGACAACGTAGTTGATGTGATAGCATTCCGACACTTTAGGTTTAGGTGTTGATTTCTATGCTGTTCCAAATACAGCAATGAAATAAAATTACAAAAAAAAAACTACCAAAAATGATCACTGTGATACTATAAAACAACAACAAAAGAATAATAAGTTTCTGTAGGTATTGTATTCTGAATTGTTTTTAGCAAAACTGAAACCATTTCACACAGCAAAGCAAAAAATGCTGATGCAAAAAAGGGTTCATAACAACAACTGGCTTTGTTTGAAAACTGTTGTAAAATTCATTCAGAAATGTTTAGCTTTTTATGTATCTTTTATTTGAACAGTTAAAATTTTGGGTATTTTCCTGGCCTTCGCTGTCTCCTGGCCCTGGCAACTCGTTAAAAAATTTATGATTACAATTACCATCTCGCGCAACATTTCTGTAAGTGCGACTTTTACGACAAATCACTTGACGAAAAAAAAACTGGTTGCAATAAATCACTGCCTTTCTTCACCATCAGAACTAACTTTCATTGTTGCTGTGCATAATAAAAACAACACAAAATGCAAAATTTTTAACCAAAATATCTTTGCTGTCTACTAACCACTCGTTCAAACACAAAAAAATGTTTTACAACAGTTTGTTCTACTTAATTGCAGTACCCTTTAAATGGATGAATCATCTATCCAGTTTTGATTTTGAAAAAGCTAAAATTAAAAAAATGAAACAATTTTTGTTTTCAGTTTGGAGCTGCAATTTGAAATTGCAGAATTCAACAAATTGCTCGAAAAAACCCTTAAAAAGTTTTTGGCAACCCTGATTGCTTTTTTTCAAGATTAAGTTGTTTTTGTTTTTTTGTTTTTGTTAATAAGAGTATTTTTTAATTTTCTCAATAGATTCATTGTATTGTTTTGCGATAATTTTTGACTTTCACGAAAATTGATTTAAATCCTAATTATTTTCTAAAAACTAGGTCTGTAGCAAAGGGGTAATATTTTTGAAAAAGTTTACTCCCTATATTTTATTTATTGCACAACAGTTTGATGTGGTACAAGTAACACACAGCACATTTTCAAGCGTTAGAGCAATAGCGTAATAATGCTGGGTTATATAATGTATTTCTAGTTTGTATCACAGAACATAAACAGCAGTTATACGAAATACATTTTATTTTTACTTGGGTGCCGTATTATTCATATTTAATTTTTCTTTCATTTTTATAGAGTTGGCTATGTTGCTATAGCTCTTTTTTTTTCAAAAATTTTAAAGTTATATTGGTGGTTAGAATAAAGCCAGTTTTTAAACAATTTTAAATAAAGTATTATTGAAATAAAGTTTTATTATGCTGATAACAATAAACCAAATAAGCAGTTTCACAAGTTTGGATCTAGTCAAAAAAAGTTTATTATTTCTATTGCATATATGTCAAAAATGGCTAACTATTTTTTTGAATATCACAAAAACACTCCAATGGTTGGGGATTGTGTTCAAGTTCCAGAACAATAGTGTGATGTACACGAGCAACCTTATTCCTCCTTTTGTTGCAAAAACTTTAAACAATTCCTCATAAATTGTGCTTGATTTTGATTAAAAACACACACGCCATTCTTTATATCTACTGCAGTTGACAGTCACAAGTTTAAAAACATCATGCTAGGGCAGGGGTCAAAATTAACTTTTTCGACAACGTGCCCGTCGGACAAGTTATAACAATTATTTACTTACGCGGGGAAATCTCAACTTGCCAAAAGTAAAGAGGCACTGTGCATTTTATTGTTGTTTAATTTTGAAAAAGTGCGTGATTACTACCGAATTTGCATAATATCGCATTTTGAAAAATCTAGATGCAATGTGAAATTTTTAAATCAGAGTGACCTTATAGATACTTTTTTCCGAGATGGCAATTGCATTGCACGCTTTTTTCCAAAAATATCACATCAAAGCTTGTGAAAGTATCAACATCCATTATCGCATCAGAAACTCAACAAAAAAATCTTCAATTTTCGCGAGTCATTGTACTGATGTTTGTCATTGTTTCCGTTGTTTTTTTTCTGTTTCGTCATACTGTGAGTCACATTTTAGGCAGAAGTTTGAGAATGTTTTGGCATTGTTTACGTCACAATCACATTACGTAATTAAACTAAAGTGTTGCGCTGGCTGAATTTCAGTTTATGTTGTTTTCGCTAACAAACTTTAGTTTCAAAGTAATCAAAAAAGTTTATCATCAGAAACTATAGGCAAGTTTATCGCGACGAAAAAATTTAAATTATCGCAAATAATCGCATCTATTGTTCTTCTTCGCATCACATCTCAGTTTTTTTGTGTAACAAATATCGCAGAAGTCATCAATGTAATTGCCACTCCTGAGTTTTTCAATCATTTAATTTACAAAAATTGAGGGATTGTAATCATTTCGCTGGTTACGTTACAAATAATTTACATTGCCTTTTGTTACAAACACATTTTGTTGTTTAATTGCCATTATCTCGCAAACTGCACCAACTCAAAAGCTGAATTTTTTTGTGTGAAACATAAACGAACTAAAAGTCTTAAAATAAATGAACACAAAATTTACCAAACTTTTGACCTTGCTTACTTATAGCTTATGGTAGTACTACTGATACCCGAAATAGCAGTTAACGCGGAAAACATGGAAAGAATTTTAGCAAAACATTATACGCCAAAAGAATCGCAATACACGTTCAAGTATCGAACGAATCTGCGTGCGATTAAGAAGTGTGAATTGCGATTAATAATGCGTGTGCGATTAAGCTAAGTGTTAAGTGCGGTGATTGCGCTAGAATAAAGCAAGATGAAGCTTACTTTACTTGCTTTTTATTTGTTTTACTCTAGCAAAAGCGATAAATGCGTTTTTAAATAATCTTGCTCGAAGTCGCTTACTTCTAACGCTGAATTTTATTAACTTGCCCGTGGGGGAAGTGAAGCCAGAAAATAAATTGCCCGAGGCCATTTCGGCTTGCCTCGGGCAAGCGGGCATGCTTTGGTTTTGAACCCTGTGCTAGGGTCTTTAAACAAGTTCGGCGCATGTTACGGCCCTGCTGTGTTAAATAAAATATGCCTGTGTCTAGTAAAACTAGTGTGTGAAATTTTTTTAAGTGTTTTCTTGCTGCAAAAACACAAATTCGTACTCATCTTTACAAACTTCACGACTTTTCATAGCCAATTGAACTTCAAAACATCTTCGCAAATTTCTGCGAGTCGTCCAGACCACTTTCAGAATATCACGAAGATTTTGCCAAAATTGACGAGGTTTTCACAAAACAAAAAATGTTCGTGCTAATATTTCCGAATTTATTTGTACGAAGAAAGCATAACATACTTAATCTTCCCAGACTTTTCTCTGTGTCAGTTTTGCAAAGATTTTGGTTCGTATAAAAAGAGTAACATGTGAGCCCAGATTGCAAAAAATTATATTATTTTTTGGTGGCAGTTTATTTTTTTGTTTCGGAAAAAAAACCGGAATTTTTGTAGTTTTAAGGTAAGAAGAGAAAAATAGAAATAATAATCTACGGTAAAACAATAAAAGCAATAAGCATTTAACACTTAGAAACATTTGTCGGTTGTTTGAGTGTCGTACTTTGATTTTTGTGTCAACTATGAAATTTATTTCATTCAAAATCAAAATGTAAAATATAGTGGAAGATAATTGACGCAAAAAGCATGCTATTCTGCAGTTCCCAAGATATCGCTTTGCGATTATAATACAGCACTACGTTTGCATATTTGTCGCTTCTTCACAAACTATGCAGAAGCGGCTAAGGTCAGTTAATTGGTAAGGGTTGAGTTAATAGTGATTAAAAGTTTAGACAACTGCTGCCCAAGTTTGATTTTCCAACAGGTGAATAATTTTTCCTTATAACCTTGTTCTTGACGCACTTTCTAATCCTAAATTAGAGGCTCGACCTGACGGCAAATTTCCTAACAGAACCCTATAAAAGCTGCCTGCGTTCGTGTGGCCGTACAAAGCCAAAAGCATACACATTGCACAAAACGTGGTTGACACGCATTAATAAGCATAAATCATTGCAATATTTGAAATAAAAAAAGTTAAAGGCAATATTAGTTATATCAATAAAATTGTGCAGTATATTGTGTAATTGCAGTACATTAGCACAAAAAGATGTTAGAAAAAAACGTCCTCTAGCTTTTCGATTAATTGCACTAATTTTGAATTGAATTGAATTGAAATTTGAATTTTGAATTGAAACAATTAGCAAATGAAATACAGTGTAATGTTTTAGTATAGCTGAACAAGTACAGAGATTAAAATTTAACTATGTTACACACTATCTGTCGAACTTCGACACTTCAAATTCACAGATTTGTTAAACTGTGATTACTGTTTTTGTGTTCAGCAAATATTCTTGCGTATAGGGTTTACGTAAAACACGTCATCAGCGATACAGAAACTGCGCAAGTTGTCGGTTTCCTTCTAAGGTTGTGGTTGATAATGACAAAAATAAGCAACAAACAAAGGTTTTTAATCACTTTTATTTAAAATCAAATTGCTAATCTAAAGCAATTTATAAAAAATGCAGTTTTGCTCTATACATTTTTAAACCATTTTTTTCATTGAATGGCCAAAGAACTATGCAAAAACTCCCTTTTTTTAAAAAGTTATAGGCATTTAAATTTGACTGTGTCGAAACGACACAGTATCCCGCTGTTAGCATCAATTTTGAGCAGCTGTAATATCGGATTAAAACTGTCAAAAGGTATTACTTTAGGGTTAGAGTTGAGGTTGAAGTTTGGTTTAAGATTAGGGTTTGGGTTTCATTAAGTTTGATAAATTATGCAGCTAAATAATGCACAGGTAAAAATTGTATTAGAATAAGACAACAGCAGCACCTGATGAGTCTTTAAAACGAAACAGACTCTCGTGCTTTTAACCACTTACTGTGATTTTTAAAGTTGTAATGCACAGATATCAAAATTCAAAACTAGGAAAACACAAATAAAATAATGCCCCCAACATGTCGTTCCGTCGTTGGGCTATTCAGAGGGGAGAAGTGACAGCAAATCTATTCAATTAGATTGATAAATTATGAAGTATGTAGCTAAATGATGAATTATGTAGATTGATAAATAATGACAAATAACGAATTATACTGCAAATAATAAATTATATAGCTAAATAACAACTATTTTAAACAGACGTAGCTGGTATGCTTTTAGAAATGGAAAGGCCTCCATCTGATAGTTTATCTTGGGTTTCATTAGTCGCAAGGTTACCATTCAAAGTCTTACCATTAGTTTTTTTGGCGAAGAGCAATTTCCTAATTTTTTTAAACGTGCGGTTCCATATATGAAAAGAATAAATGTATGGATTCAAAATGCTGTTGAAAGGGACCACAGTTAGCAAAACAATTTGGAAGGGAGCTAAATACTTCAAATAATCTCCCAAGTTTTGAATAGTTTTGGGATTGATTGGAACATTCCAAACAACTAACGAAGCAATACACAACGGTATCCAACACATTATATCAGTCAATATAATAAATGAAATACGTTTCAGCATTCTCCGATTCTCAATGGACCGCAAAGCGCTTTTTTTATGGAAAAACATAGCTTTTCCACATTTCTCTCCACAGAATTTCCAGCACTTGCAAGAACTTAAACAGAATTTATCAATGTCAAAAGTTTTTAAAGTAATCATACTGTAGAAAATCAAAATCAAAACACTCACAATAAAGTTATAAAGTACAAAAGTTAATGTGAAATTATTAGCATCATGATAATTATCCACATTAATAAGAAATAAACTGGGACTGCAAGTATATTGATAATCGTAAATGCCAACTGTACTCCAATTTTCCGTTTGGAAATCCACCCAGCCCAAAGCGGAGGAAAACTTTTCCATAACCTCTTGAGTTGGATATTGTGCTACAGCCTGCAACAATGATGTTGCTTGGGTCGCGTTTGTAGTGAAACTTGGAATTGTATAATTTTGCAAAATATTGGCAAAATACGGATATTCTATAAAAGAGTTCTTTTCGTATTTGTAATCTTTAGACAACCCAATTGTAAATGAAGTTTTGAAAGGTTCCAACGGTATTACAGGCAAAATAGCAACCACTAGCCATACAACCCATGTCAAAGCTATTAACGTAATAACTGACTTTAAATGTTGTCTTTTGAAAGGTCTCGTAATACCAACTAAGCGATAAAAACTTATTATTAAAAGAGTCGTTATAGACACTTGACTTGATGCAACATTTATAATGGCAAGAACATTGCAAAGACTATATTTACTGAAATAAACACCATTATCAACCTTGTATCTTATTTCAAAGGAAATTGCTGTCAGATACAATCCCATCAACAAATCAGCCAACGACAAATTTAGTACCAGCGCGTTGTAAATTTGAATTTCCTTGTGCTTGTTTTGAAATTTTTGAAAACTGACGATTTTGTCGTATATCACAACAATATTCCCAACAAAGGAAAGCAACCCTAACACTAAAAAAATATACCATTTTGTAAGTAAGGATGAGTTTAAAAAACTTGAACAGTTAATGCCATCACCACAATGCAAACGAAAACGGAAAAGATAGTCAATAGCGTCAGTAAATGAGCAGGATGAGTTCATGCAACCATCTTGAAGCTCGTACTCTGAAAATGAGAAATCTCCACTGGTTTCTACTCATGAGTAGATGAACATTCTCCAATTTACATGATCCAAGAGCTTTTCCACGTCTTTTCCATTTGAAATCTGAGTTGAAAGTTGATCAATGCTATTTTGCTGATCTTCTGTTGTATTGGAGATGATCAAGTACGTAAATTCCTCAATTGGACATTCAACATCAAGTGGAATCAGAGTGATGTTGCTGGTATTGCGATTAACTTGATAGAATATTGATCCTTGATTTGCTAAGCTTAATCCTATCAGTAATATACAAAGACTTAAAGTTCGAAATAATTTGCCGTCAAAATAATTCATTTTGAGACGCAATATTTTCATACCTAAATATATTAGATTTAGTCAAAGCAAGTCGAAACTGTTTCCATCCTTTCAGCGGCGTATAGACAGGTTTGTCATCTGGCTAAAAGTACGTTGAATAATAGAATCAGTTAAAAGTGTTTAAGCTTGCTGGGCTGGACTTGACAACTTGACAATTAATATCAATGGAGTTACTACATTATTTATTTGTACAGAAACAAAGAGATATCTACGTTAATGAGTGCGGGCGATATGCATGTTATGAGTGCAAATACTGCTGTAGAGCGCGGAAATTCCAAGAATATTTAATTTTTGGAATCATAAAGCCTTTAAATTTTAATATTCTTCACTTTTTTGCTTTATAGCTGACAATAGAACAAGTTATATGCTGCCGTATATTGAAAAAGCAAATAAGTTACGAGGTTTTATTTTTTGGTGTACGACACTTCAAAAATATTTTGAAAAGTTGAGTTTTCGCAAATAGTAATTTCCAGTTATTTACATTTTAGATTATTCTTATTAAGCATTTTTTGATAAAAAATTTAACCACTTATAAGCAAACTGTAATAGTTATGTTGTTTTTTGGAAATTTTTAAGCACAGAGTAGGACATCTTTTTTGTTTTTGACAAACAATCTATGAATAGCTTTTTCATTAAAGTTAAAACACTTCAGCATTTTCCGTTAGTTAATTTTGGTCAAAAGCAAAAAAAAAAACCAAAGACCTTTCTGGTCACTTCTAGCTCTTTTGCTAACAAATATTATTAAATTCACATTTGAATATCGCGTTTTATTTTTCATTTTCTAATTTTCCAATTATGCTGCATTGCATGTCTAGTTGTTTTTTTGTTGTTGATTAACAATAAACCTCTGCTTGTCTGTCTGTCCGTCTGGCTGTCTGTTTCTATTAAGAATGACCCCCTTGCATTACAGGTAACTAACATCAATGCGGTCTAAGCAAGGAAAAAAATACTGCCTTGCCGATAAAGTGACGTTTATAACACTTGAGATAAAATACGCGCAATATCTAACAGTAGCTTGCTGACTGAGATCTATTTTTGGTAATTGTTGTCTGCAGACTTATAACAGTTAGTAACTCATTCTATAGTTTTGATAAACATAGTTTCAGTGTTAACGCCAACAAAATGTGTTCTGAAAAACTTAAATTAACAAAAAAAGCAATACTTTAACATAAGTCTACTTTATGCAACAACAGTCCTTTGTGATACTTTCCAAATTAGCATTAATGTGGATGTTAAATCATGTTTTACCTAACACGATTAAATGTTTTTTTTAAATATTGCCCTACTTTATTTACATGAAAATCTGTGTTACTTTTTATGCTATGTGTGGATACATGAACATTACAATGAACAGCAATGGCATTACTCAGATGGCAGTGCGTTGCTCAAATGGCGCACTATAATTATTTCAGAAAATCAGTTTTGATCATATATACGAGATATACTGTAAAATGAAGCTCTAAAAAAAATTAATACGACCAGAAGTAGTTTTTCAGTTGGACCTCCGTATAACAAAACTTTACGGAAAAAACTTCAAACAAATTGCAGAGCAAATTGCGATAATTGTATAGTAATTTAAGAATGGCGTCTCTAAACTTGCAAATTTAGTTTGCTTTGAATCAAATAAGTTCATCGATGCAAAAAAAAGAAAAAATTATAATCTGCAGCTAAAGGCTATCCACGTGGATGTATACCACCCTAGCAAAGCTTTCAAAATTTTTTTTTTATTGAAAAAAGTTTTTAGAAAGCTTAAAGTATAAAGTAAACAAAAACTACTGGTTGCAATTTATCTCAAATTCAGATTAGTTGCTAACCTTCATGTACTACCTGTAAATATATAGCAGTTGGCTGTTTTATTTTGTGATTTTCAGCCCCATTATGTCTATCATTTAGTTCAAACACAATTCGAAAAATCTGTTAGTACCAACTTTCATATTTGTTTTGGTTAATGCTATACAATGGAATAGCTGAACCTGATAAGCTGACTCCACTTGAATTGGAGAATGTGGGCAAACTTATTTATGTACCACAGACATGACATTTAGTCAAAACTAACGAATTACTTCACTAGACTGCTGCAAAAAGTTTGCATTTGATGCTCGGTTTTGTTAGAGACGATCAGAATTAGAGTTTTATTATAGATGCCCGGTCCACAGGAGGCGTAAAATCTGAGGTTACGAGTGTATCCTTAATTCATTTTAAACAAAAATTCGGTACGCCTGACGTCCAGACTTGCCGCCTTATAAACTGCCAATTGGTTGAAATAAACGAAGGGCACGCTTGTACATCCACGATTTTACACCCAGTGTAGATTGGGCCTTACCATTACTCCACATCTTGAGGTACAGTAAATGCGAAATTCAGACGATGAAGTGGTCATTCGTTAAAATGTCATGTAACATTTAACTCGAGATAAAAAAAAAGATTGACTGTTAGTCGTAAAATTCACTTTGTAAAAATGCTATCCAGCAAGTAATGAATCAATATGGGTCAAAGTAAAAAGCATGCTTTAAACAACAAAACCCCAAACTCGTTTCGCAATTATTTTTACTACGATCTTGCTCCAAAAACTAATTTAATCTTGTTACAAATTTAAACTTGATACAAAAATTTCCTATTATCTTCGTACAAGTACTAGCATCAAAAATTCTTCTGCGTAGTTTACGAGTTCCTTTTCATGATATCGGCAGATTTCTACATTGGCGACATGGAAAGATTCACATGCTTATGATGGGTGTTTCTTTTTTAAAAACATCAAAATATCGCAACCCACTAAGACAAAATAATAAAAATTATCCATTATACTGGCATAATCTGAAAGTGCTCATGCTTTTAAACTCGTCCCTTACAACACCTTGTGAGGAATTGAAAGTTTGCTAAGAAAACAAACGGCGGCAATGCAAAGTAGCCTGAAAAATGGCAGGCAGGTGCATATAATTGTAATTTGAGTGCATATGGAAAACGATAACAGTAACCTTGCTATTTTTCACTTTTTTAAGCTTTAAACCTGGCATTTAGACTTAAAACAGCAATTTCTTCAATGAGAAAATTTGGAATTACACCTTTTTATAGCAGCTTGGCTAAATGCATAAGGCTACAACAAATTGGAAAAAAATACGTTTACATCTACGGTTCTAGCAAGCTAGATTGCTTTTATTTTTCAAATTTGTAAGGCATATTTGAAGGCTATAGCTATCTTATCAATTATATTGGCAACTGCATGCCATCATTAAGCTGAAAAAAAAAAACAGGTGTAATTGCAATGCTTATAGATCGTACTCTATTTGCAGCGCAAAGCGTAGAGTACTGCTGTATTCTGGGACCAGTTTCTCTAACTACAAAGTTTGGCTGTTTACTCAGTTGCAACGCATACTTCTGGGTAATAGCGAAGCACATTATAGTTTGAGGGCATCAGCTACTTTGAATATCATCAGAACGATACTGAAAACTCGCAGAGTTGAGTTCAACATGATGTACGTCGATAACTCGCGTTCTACTTTGTTCAACCAATATCAAATATTGCATACTCTGCTTATCTACAACTAGTCTAAGTAGGTTGTGTTGAATTCGAATGTAGAGTTGCTGGTCAGTTCACATTTGAAAATGATCTAGGATGTAATACTGATGCATATTCATTCTGTTAATTTTTAGTATACGGTAATTATCGATTATTGCAGTAATTATCGGTTTAGTGATTAGTGCAATAATAGCATGTATAAAAAAAAAATGCTATATCCTGATAGTATTTGTATTTTGAAAGTAGCATATTAGCCATACTATTGTGAATAGTTTGTAAATTTCTTGAGCATTGGTGTCGGTTGATGTGTGCTTAGCAACCGCTTGCATGCTGCCTGCACTGTCATAATTCAAGCTCAGGTCATTTATTTGCCTCAATCATCAATTCACACAAATAACCAGCCGAAAAGAGTAATCAATATGTAATGGCTGAGAAGGGACCGCTAGGTCTTCGAGTCAGCAGCTACCCCGTTCCTCACGTTAATGACATATAAGTGAAATAAATCACTGAATGTGCAATCTCGTAGTTAAAGGAAAATAGCAATATCAATAAAATATAAAACTCACTAAAGGACAAAAAAAAGAAAACAACATCAACAGGAAAAACTGGAGCAGCAATTGATACATGGCAAACCACACCAAAACAGTAGCACTTTATTTTGAAAATCTACTGTACTTGAAGCTATATTAGACAAGAGGCAAAAAATCTCACTCAGTACAGGACAATAATACTATTTTATGCTTTAGCAAAGCGGCTGCAGGGTTAAGCATTTTAGAAAGGTTTACTTCAATGTTTGGAATCTCAAACTAGTGATGATACTAACGTGTTTTGACACAGTCTTATATCATTTTCACTGCATTACATTCAAAAACATAAGCAATACACTGAAAGCAATTTTATACAATATCCGCTAAGCTGTTTCGACGCGTTTTGACCAGAGGCGGTCAGTAACGAAGTAGTTCTACTTAAGTAGACTACTTAAGTAGTATTTTCGGTAACGAGCGACTTACTTAAGTATTTTTCATTTCTGATACTTCTACTTTTACTTCAAGTAAAATCCTCTCGAAGTAACGCTACTTGAGTAGTAATGACTTTTATGTAAAGTAGAAGTAAACACCTAGCCATTATTCCACCTCACAACGTGTACAATAACGAAGTAAACATTATTCCACCTCACAACGTGTACAATAAGTACGTATCGAGTTTGTTTTACTGTACAGTACTACGAAACTTATTGAATAGTTACGCCGATTCATTTACAGGTCATCTAGGGTAGTGCGTTTTTGCGTTGCATCAAATACCAGGTGTTGACTCGGTCTCATTAAAAAAAACAAACATACCGAACCCTGATTAGCATGGTACAGTAGACAAACTAGACATGCGCATTACTCCTGGTTCATACGAAAAAGATTAGCGGTTAACGGCGTTGCGTTTGCTGCGACCCGTCTGGGGTTCAATTCCCTAGCCGGTTAACGAACAGTGTTGCTAACGACTCGCCATCGCTGCGACATTTCTTCTCAAGCTGTGTTGTCCAGGCGCGGAGATGAGCCCAGAGTCCCTACTAAATCGTATTCGTAACACGCTTCGGTGTAATTTCAAGAGAATAATAAAACTTTGATTTTTTGATATGCTACCGTAAGTATGGCTTTGCTTGAACACTGATCGTAAGCGTCACAACAGCAAACCTTCGAAGAATAAACAAACACGTGAAATTCGAAATTACTTTCTACTTTCATTACTTAAGTAGAATTAATTTTGACTACTTTCCTACTTTTACTTAAGTGGAAATGCTTCGCCATACTTCTACTTTTACTTGAAAGGCATTTTTGAGTAAGTAACAGTACTTCTACTTAAGTAGATTTTTCGACTACTTTGTCCACCTCTGGTTTTGACCTTGCTCAAGGGTTTAATCAGGCGACAATAATACAATTTATACATCACTTAAACAAAATATACACATTGTGCAATTGAGTTAAAATTCAGGTAGAAAATATTACAGTAGGCTACACGCATTTGTTCAGTCTATGTACAATATCGTGACAACAAACACTTATGAGAGTACGCGGAAAAGTGCAGAGAAAGCTCTAGTTGATGTAAATGGGCAACATTATGTACGGAAGCTTAAGCAATTTAGCAAAACGGCTACAAAGGTAAGCATTTTAAAACGTTTTACTTCAATGTTTGGGATTTCAAACTATGGATGATAGCGAGTTTCGACACAGTCTTATGTCATCTTCACGACGTTACATTAAAAAACATATAAGCAATACGTTGAAAACAATTTGATGCAATACGAGCTGAGCAATTTTAACTCAATCGCACAATGTTTATAATTTGTTTAAATGATGTATATATTGTGCTATTGTCGCCTGATGAGACTCTTGCGCAAAGTTAAAACGCTTCGCGATGTCTTAGCGCATATTGCATCAAATTGTTTTCAGCGCATTGCTTATGTTTTTGAGTGTAACGCCGTGGAGACAACATAAAACTGCGTTGAAACACGTTAGTATCTCTAGATTGAGATCCCAAACATCGAAGTAAATCTTTCTTAAAACGTTTTTATACTCTTTTTTGAACTTCGGAAAAGAATAGTTTCTCATGACAATAGATAATAGAAATAGAATAGAATATCATAGAATAACATAATAGAAAAAGAATGGAAAACAGCAGTCAGGAATAGAGTTCCACAATTTAGCTCCAGCACTTTTGATCGATCTTTGAGCTCTTTGAGATTTGAATAATGGAATTATTAATGATTGGTTGTTAGATGAGAATCTTGCAGTGAGAGAGTGTACAAGCTTGGATAAGATTGAAATAATTATCAAATTGAAGAAGAAGAATCATTCTACTACGGAAGTAAAACAAATTTAGCAGTTGAAAAACCGGAACAATAACGGTAAAAGCAAAATTTTTAAAACTTGACGAAAAGGAGTAACGGATTCATGTGGACTACTTTCAGTAACAATTCTAATGGCTTTGTTTTGCAGTCTATGCAATTTAGAAACATGAGCTAAGAATGTACTTCCACACACAGCAAACCCTTAAATAAAATGTGAGTGCACTAGAATATCGTAAAGTTGAATTAGGACATCTTTTGATAAAAGGTATTTCAGCGAATATAAAATTCCAAGTGATCGTGCAACTTCAATTTCTACGGTTTTGATATGATTAAAAAAACTTAGTTTGTAACCAAGTTATATATATACCAAAGTATTTATTTTGGTTGACAGATTGAATTGATCCAGCAGACAGATTAAGTTCATTTTAACAGTAGGAGAGTTTAATTTGCAGTTAATTACCAGTAGACTTGACTTTTTAGAATTTAAAGTTAGTTTATTTGCTGTTATCCAATCGTTAACTCTTTTTAGTTCAATGTTTTATTTTCATTTTAAATGACGTAAGAAAGAAGAATTGATGAGTAAGCGTCATCTGCAAACAAGTGAGGTATACTATCAACACTGTTAGGAAGATCATTAATACATTACAAAAACAGCAGCGGGCCAAGAGTTGAATTAGAACAGAATTTATTGATGCTCACAAATTGCTTTCTATTTTCTGAAAAAAGAATAGTAAAACCGGAGAACTATGCCTCTAATACCATAATGTTCAATTTTATGCTGTAAAATTTGGTAATCAACATTGTCAAAAGTTCGTTTGAAATCCTTATGCTAATTTGATGTTGCCATGTTGCCGCAACCGAGCTTTTTCCCATAAGGTCAAAATCTTTCCAGTTAAAGCTATTAAAAAAAAAAAGAGACAAAAGTTTTGGTAATCAATTATTTTTCAAACATCTACTGTTAAAATTCAAAATTAGACCTCAATGCCTCTTTTTTATATTCACAGTCTCACATGTTTAGTTTGCTTGCAGAATGTTTAGTTTTAATTTAGGAATTCAAATTTAAAGAAGAGTTAGGAATTTTTCAGATTAATTTTACTCTGTCAACTACAAATGAAAAGATTTTTTCCAAGAACAGAGGTCCTTCAAGATATTTGCCAATGATGTTAGGTTGTTGTATGCACCAAAACTTTTACCAGACTGTTGTCGAACCTTGTCAAAACTTAAAAGTGAAATGCCACATATAGACCATAGCACGGCATCATTAAGTCAGAAAAATGTTTTTTAAAGTTTACAGTGTCGCAGGCTCAGTTTGCAGGTAGACTTGCTATTTTTTTTTAATTTTTGGAATTTCCACCTTGTTGGTTAATCAAGTCCTGTTCGCTCAGCTTATGTCTTTGCTTTGCAAAGCTTATCAGCCTGAGAAAACAGCGTTTGGACCTGAACAGTAAGCAAGGAAGGAGGATGATGAGCTGAGCAATTGAACCCTTTTTAGTGACTTCCAATTTGTAGCAAATTTTAAATGCAGACTGGTTGGTATCAAATTGTTGCTTTTTGGTTACCGGTCTTGCCTGATGATATCAAAAAAAGCTGACGCCCTAAAAATTCACTGTGCTTCGCAATTAACAAGCGAAAACAGCTCAATGCAGTAGCATAATAGTAGCGCTCCTTCAGGTTAAAACTGGGAAGGCCTCCTCTAACTACGCTAAGGTTATCAAAACATGATTGCGAATAAAAATTATCAAAATTTGTAGCATATTAGAGGCGCCGATGTCGTGGTTGAAGTGGAATATCCCTGGAATGGCAAAGTCAAGAAGGATGGAGTCAACGCCAATCTAGTTTTATGCAATTGGCCTACCTTTAGATGCCCCACTGATTTTGCCTTTAGTCCTTGTTTATAAATAAACCATTTTATTAACATAAAAATTTGGGTTCAAATCCTCTCTTAGCAAAATTTTAGTAGCTCGACAGATCTAAACAATTTAAAAAGTGACAAATTTCAATAATTGAAATCTAAACTTCAAAGTTTAAAATCTAAAAGTCTAAAATTATTCAAGAAGTAGGTCAAAACTTTTTTGGCAAGCAGTTGAGCTGCAATGAACTGGTGTAAATTTGAACAAAAAAGCGGTCACACTTTCTTGAAACAATGACGAAAGCAATAAAAAAATCTAACACTGTTCAGAGAAAAAACCGGTGGTTATATCTAACTTTTCGTTATAGAGGACTTTTAGAAATCTGTTCCTCACCAATAGGCTAGTATTTAGGGTACAAAAAAGAAAAGAGCCATCATATTTAAAGATAAAATTCATTTGAACAGTTGGAAGTAACTCCAACAGACTGGCTATCCACTACCACTAATGCAAGCAGCATTTTAATCCAGCACCGAATGCATGATCGTCGTTTCGCAGAGGCACTGAGGGGCCGTGTCCTCTTCTCTATGGGCAAACTTGTATCCACTGTTTTGGACTAGCCTAAATTCCATATTTACTAAGAGTAATGCGTAACGATATACAAAAGTTTACTTTTTAATCTAAGTTCAAGTTCAAATTATGAACTTCATTTAATTTTAAACATGTTTTAAACAGCAAAAACCAAAAATCAATGTTTGTTTTAATCCTATAATGCCTGGGTTCTAAAAATTGTTGTAGGCTTGGGAGGGGTCGAAACTGCCCGCCGTTTTTGAACACTTATTGCATAGCTTCTGGTAAAGCTAGAAGCGTGCTTAAACTTGTTGCTGGTGCGAAATTTCAACAGCTGTTATTTTGTTACTTTTGTGATCAAATTTTGGTTTTTAATTTTTCGGTTTATGTCTTCAAACAAAACTCATCAAAATATTCTTTTATTGCCTTATTGCTTTTTAATGCGCGCAGAAAGCGGACTAATCCGATTAACTTCTTGCTGTATTTGACAACTCTATTTAATCTCTTGTGTATACCAACTTCGTCAACTTGCGTTGTGTAAACGATGGGCTGAAAGCAGCAGTTTTTGGAATTTGTTTATTTTGATGCGAAGTTTTTGTCCTGAGTTCAAATATTGCTTAGATGAGATGTTGTGTTTTTTGTGGTATTGTAATTTCTTTCCCCATTCAGAAATATAGACAAAACAAAACTATTTACTGTGTTGTGTTGTGTGTGGTGGTTGATGCGTGGTTGTTGATACACTGGTATCAAAATAAATTACTTCCAGTAATGTATGAACAGGTCTATGGCAAAGTTTGGTAGTTCAGAGGATTTCAATCAGCCAATCCCAAGCTGGCAAAACGCTACTTCAAATTAAAATTCTTTTTTCAATTAGCTAATAAATTTTCCTGTTTTGATTTTCTTTATCATAATAATACTGTTTTGTAATAATCATGTCGCTATAAGTTTGGAACTATTTGCATTATTTTTTAGTTGAATCGAAATCCTGCAGAAAGCTTCTATCGTTACTACAGAAGCACATAAAACTATAAATTATAAAAAAAACTCTATTGTTGTTTTTTTTTTCTGTGGTTAAGAGACAGTGATGAATTCATTGACTTAGAATAATAGTGGCAAACTGACATCTGCTGCAGCGCCTTGATCTGTGTAGCTACGAATACTACTTTACTGTACAATCAATCTAAGTTTGCTCACTTGATTATCTGAAAAAATTGCATAAATTTACTAGCACAGCATGGTGGTTGAAAGTGTGTTTACCGAACGGAGCGTGGGGCGTGTAGTGACTGGAGCATTTGTTTCGCAGTTTGTAAACACTGGTTTATTCCCTAGTCGAGTTATACCAAAAATTTTAGAAAATAGTATTCACAGCGCTGTCTTGTTTGACACTCAGCATTTGAACAATAGGGGGAGTTTCTCCTAAATGTAATATGGACAAATGGCAGCGACTCGAAGATTACATGGTCATTTTAGTGTCTCCTGCATGGCGAAACCAAATTGGCTAGTAAATATGAACAAAGTATTTTCAAAGTCCGTAGATTATTAAAATTTTTGCATTCAGAAGATTATTCATAAAATTTACACACTGTTTTTGGGCAGGTAAGTGCAATGTATGTGCAATAAAAAAAATGAGTGGTTGTAAATTTTCGAAAACATCCAACACACAGAACACAAAAAACTGCATTCAAAGCGTCAAGCAAAGTTCATACTGGTAGTATGCAAGCTGTATAACAATATATAGCAGAGCTCTATCATTATATTATCTTAAAAATAAGCAAAAAAAATGACCATGTAAATCAGCAATTAATTGGTTCGGGTTCATTATAAAGTAAAGGTTTTCAGAGCGCAGAATCTATGTGCAAAAAACATTTTACTTATTGTAGCTTTTATTGTTTGTAAAAATTTTAAATGACTAGCATTCTGCATTTCTTGTGATATTCCGCTGTTTTTATCGTGGTGGAACAGCGTAACCAAAACTAAAACACGACGAGCGTAGGCTACGGTGTAGCGGTAATCAGGGTTTAAGTGGTAGACTGTAGACAGACAATAACATGCACTTACGTAGTTTCAGAATTTTATTTTCCTGGATACTGCAATAAAAGAACAAACCTCTTTATAGACAAATTAGTGGTGTCGGTCTCATCACCGCAGTGCAAAAAGCATTTTATACAAAGGCACAGCACTGTGTGTAATAGCAAGAAATAAGATACATGTCTTTTATAAGCATATAAATATTGAGAGATCATGCTCAGTTATGTTTAGCTATTTTCAAATTTGAAGCTCAAGTTACGCTTAACGAAAGCTTATATTTAGCGTAGATACATGCAATCGATTCAAAAGTTAAATCGATTTATCTTTTTGTTTCTTTATTTTACGATACTTTTTTCGCTCTTTTTCGCTATAATAAAGAAACAAAGGATAAAATCGATTTAACGTTTGAATCGATTGCATGTAACTGCGCTAATTGGCACGCTAAAATTTTTAAAACTCCTGAGAAAGTCGCAAAGTTTGTAGCACCATAAGTTTGCAAAGTACTAATAACAGCCTTGGCTCTATGAATTGATAGACCGATAGATTTTTGTATTGCGTATAATTTTGATTTTTTTTATTTTTGTTTTACAATGGCTGGTTATTTCATTAGAAGCTTCTTAGCATTATGTAGGAATAGTTGGGGATTCATTTTCTAAAATACGGCCTCCGTATGCTTATAAATGTTGTACTTAAAAAAAAAAATGCGGTAACCAAAAGGCAAGCTCTGCTAAACCGGTATACTCTCTGTAGCGTTATTATCGGCAATGTAAGCAGTAACGCATTGAATGACGTTGACATACGGCTTTGCCACAGCTTTGGCATTGGCTAAGAATTTTCGACAGCTTGTCTTTAGCTTGCTTAGCTCCGCGTTCACTGATTTCTTTCTTACAATGTTCACACCGTTTTCTTACTTCTCCCTGGGAAGGATACAGAACCAAGCTGCTGGACAAATCTAATTGAGATAAAGTTCCTTCCGATTCATCTAGAACATTTAAAAAAATGCGAACCAGGTTTTACCAAAATTTGCTTGAAAAATACGGTTTTATGCGTACGTACGCAAAAAAGATTCAAATTTTCTAGCAGCTTTTGTTTATTTTTGTTTATAATTTTGTTATATATGGCTTTGTAAAAAAAGATTTAAACTTTGTTAGAAGTTTTTATTTACTTTTCGAAGGTGCTGTTACTTGTAGAATTTTGTTTGTTGACACAACGCTTGCCACGGCTGCTTTGTCTAATTATGTCTAGTATTAAGAAGATTTGCAAACACAATATGCAAACAAAATGTGTCCAAGTATCAAAAATCTTCTAATAACTTTCAGAATATCATTAAATAAGTTCAGTTTTTGACCTTCAAACAATTTGAAAATTATATTGGTAGTTAAAAAAATAAATTTTGGACAAAATCATAGAATATGAATTCAATAGGACTTTGTTTAAAAACTGTATGCAATTGTAAAGGTCTTGGACACTTTGGCCCCCCCGCTACCACCAGGCTCTTTAGGATTAAACATATTAGCAGCATTTTGTTATCAAACATTTTTTTGCTTTTATTAAATGTTTTTCAATTCTTATATCGTGATTTTACTTCTAGTTTAGACCGGGATTACATCAGACCGGGATTACATCACTATTACCGTGGTTACATCCAAGTTACATTGTACGACTTTGAAATTGTACGACTTTGAAATTGTACGACTTTGAAATTGTACGACTTTTAAATTTTACTTGGTAACCGATATACATGTACAAGCAGAAGTTAGATGAGGGACTTTTATTTTCATCTCGAGTTTCATAATCATAATGTGATTGCGTTGTTTTTCGTTTTGTTTTCAAAGGTTTCTGTTTTGTTGCTAATTTGGCTTTTGTTAGTTTCACGCTCTTTCGTTTTTTCTTATTTTTTTGTCTTTCTTGAAATATCTCCGTAGCTTTTGATTTTTTGGCCTTTCCGATTTGCTACAACGAGTTACGTATTCTAGTGCTGTTGCATACTCCTCTACTTCTGTTGCTAGTGCTTCTATCTCAGCATCTGCTGCTGTCTTCGATTTCAGATTCTGTTTCTAAAATATTAAGTAAGAAAAAAAATTTAATCGGAAATTAATTATCTACTTTTTTATTTTCTGTGATTCAAATCTAAGCCAAACTCAAATTTTTACTCTAAAACTAACTGTTCCAACCAGAAAGTTGGATCACATTTGTTGCGCAGCTTGACTCCGGCTTACTGGCCCAGCGTAGACTTCTCAGACGTGGCTGCACTCAGTAACTCTAATATACAGCAAAAACTGTATTTTATCAGATTTTATTTGAAAATAGAGACAAACTTGCAACAAAGTATAATCTAGATTTTTTCCGGTAAAATAAACTTGTTTCAAAATCAAAATTCCAAGTATAAGATAAAAAATGTGAGCTGTTTGCTGCACAACTAAAATTTCAAAACTAAAAGCAACCAACACTCGCGAGATAGGCCAAAGTGTTGCGTGAGTGTAACGTAATTAGAAAATGCAGTGCGCAAAGTTAACAAAAAAGGTGATTGGCCAAAATAACTTTGCAACAATTACAAAAACCAAAACAGTGCGAAACTAATATGTAAATTAGGTGAAACGGCAAAGTGGCACGTTTCGCAATAGGTGATGCTGAAACACTAACAACAAACCTAACCCAAACCTTAACTCAAACCTTAATCTTTACCCTAAAATGAAGGAAAATGCTCGAATTGATCATTTTTTTGTTCTCTTTAGCTTAAAAACTTTTGGTGAAATAGTCATTCCCAGTAAGCAATCGTATTAAAATCTGTTTGCTTGCGTTCAAGTCTAATTGAACAAATAGCAGCAGTGAGCACTAGATGGTGCACGGTTGGTCAAAACAAAACCAAATTAAAGATTTAAAAAAATTCCAAAACTGCAGAATTTAGAGCTCCTCTGATTTTAGACAGTTTTTCCATGGCTCGTACATACTGTACATGAAATCGTGTGCGAAATAGTGTAACCTTACTCAATATTAACCAGTTGGTTGTTTTACGCCGTTGAGGCGGTGCGCCATGCGTACCGAATTTCCATTTCAAACATATTACAAACTCGCGCTCGCATGCTCATGATTTTACTTCTAGTTTAGACCGGGATTACATCAGACTGGGATTACATCACTATTACCGTGGTTACATCCAAGTTACATTATTAACTATGTACCAAATTTGGCCATAATAAGTGACGTCAAAAAAAGTAGCTCATACCGTAATTGTAATTATATTTTATTCACCATGTTGCCTTGGTTGGGGAACTGCGAAAGAAACATTTCGGTCTTCGAGTCAAGCTGCCACCTACCCATCTGTCTACCACACACAGTGGAGGCTCCTCGTTGTCTCTTTATAATTGCTGAGCGTCAAACAGGGAAGCCGTGAATACCAATTTTTATAGTCTTTGATTTGACGCGAACAGCTGGAATCAAATCCTATTCTACCGTTTTAGTATCAGACGCTCTATCCACTCGACCACTGATCGGAATTAACTGTAAATACTTGTGACAATTCGATTCAAAGTGAAGACATCATCAAATCGCGTTATGACATGATCACTGACCTTTTCATCAACCATTTCCTACTATTTCGATTAAGCCTTAATCGACAGGCTGAGATCATTTATTTATCAGAAATTCAGGGCTGGCTTTTACCAATCACGCATATTTGCGCGCGCAAATGCACGTGCCATTTTGCCAATTGGCGTAAGCGATAGGACGTGTTTCCAACTACAATAAATGAATCAGTCAGTATTGTACAACCTATTTCTACCTAGTTAGTTTAGTCTGTGGAGCTGATCATTGCATTCTGGACTCCAGCAGGCAAAAAATCAATCGTTTGGTACAATAAATGTTTATTTACTGATTTCTATTACCGATTGTTTTTCGTCATATCTTTTGTTTTTCAATGGTACCAATCAGTTGTCAAAAGGATCAAGCATCAACTACTGAAACGGTAGACTCGAGTTTGATACCCGGTCACGTCAATCCAAAGACTATAAAAACTGGTATTCACGGTTTCCCTTCTTGATGTTCAGCAATAAAAGGACAGTGTGAAACCCCACAGTGTATTGAAGACTGATGGGCAGTGGACCAGTGGTGGCAGCTTCCTTCGAAGACCGAAAGGTCCCTTCGCTGTTTCATGGCAAAGGATACATAGTGAGTAAACATGTACTGTAATTACAATCACTGTTGTGATATTGAAGCCAAAAAGAACATCTTTTAAGTGTATTTTAGGGGGTTGGATGTGGTTGGTCTGGGCATGTGAATGCTTTACATGGTTTTGGCTTTGCTTCTTTTGTCTTTTTCCTTTCCTGTCCAGCAGTTTCTCAACCAACTTTAAATCTAATTTGTTTCTCGAGCTGCTCGTTTCAATCGAACCTCTGCTGTGTAAAGGTATTGAGCTCAGCCAGGAGCCCATAGAGTGCATCCAACATACCCAGCACAATAAAAGAATAAAAAATACTGTAAAACATAATTTCATTTCGAAGGCTGCGTCTTACCCCATTATAAATTTCCAAGTAATATTTTGATGTTGTTTCTGCTGAAAAGAGTAAGCTCGTAAAAGTCGAAAAATATGATATTTTAAGGGATTTTCAACTTTTTTTTGTGGCTTCGACATACCAAAACGCTCAGAATTTTATCACGGCACATTGACTCCGTTCTGCAATACATTTTCCAATGCGCTGCTGAGAGTTTGGATACGGGAGCATAATCATTGGATCAGGGTTAAGTATGAAAACGGGAGTCTGGGCTTAGTCTTGTACGCGAATGAGTCTGGACTAAGTACAAAATCGGGTTTTGGTCTATGGCACAATATATAAAACGAGGTTCTGAGGGGCTTCAGCATCAGTATTGAATTGCGCAAAACGGGTGTAGCGCCGTTTTGTTATTTTTTGTATTTATTTGTTTATTTTGTGCGAGTTTTAAACCCGGCTTTGTTATTCGGCTCCGGTAAATTCGGTTCCGCCGGAAAGCACTATCAAGATACAAGATAGAAAATATACTACCGGAATATGCAGATCAAATGAGATTTTTCATTATACTCGCTTATTACGCCGAAGCGTGTAAGGAGTTGGCGGGGCAACACAGCTTCTTTCGAAGAAACGTGGCAGCGATGGCAAGCCGTTGTCAACTCTGTGTCTAATTTGACCGGCCCGAGATTTGAACCTCGGACCTCCTACTCCAGAGACAAACGCATTACCGCTCGACAAGCAAATAGATCAGTCACGTAGTATTTTTCAATTTTTTAGCTTGATTGTACTTTTGTATGCGAATTAGCTGAAGCATGTTATGTAGATTATTAGCGTCAATTTGGCGACTTATTGGAAATTATTTGTCAAAACCTGACTTGAAAATCAATTACTATTCAAAATTTGGCTTTTTCACAACTTTTGGATTGGCTGTTGAACAATAAAGGCTCTTTGACACCAGGGGGCAGACTTTAAAGGCCGAAAAAGAGGGAAGTCCCACGTCTAAAACATGGATATTTTTTTGGTGGCTCAGAACATTACATTGAGTCATGGTGCCAAATTTTAGCTTATTAAAAATTTTTTCGGGTTTTAATGTATTTTGTCGTATTTCTACCGGACTATATAATTGGTCGAGCTTTACAGTCAAACAGTGCAGACGTGCTTTTTTTAGCAGCTAGTTATTTCTGATGAAATGCCAGAAATATCGAACAAAAACAAAGGCAGCAAGGCCAATTTTTTGGAAAAAATTGTACAGTTCACTCAATGTCAGCTAGAAAATTTAATCGAAACTATTATCTCGAAAGCTACCAAACCACTAGAAGAAAGAATTAAAAAACTTGAACTTGAAGCGGTTCAGCTGCGTGAAAGGCAAAATTTTATATCAAAAAAGCACGATGATCTTACTGAAGATTGTGATTGTTTAAAGCGCTCTAATAAGCTGCAAACAAAAGACCTGCAACAATTGACCAAAACAACTGATACGTTACAAAAATCTAAATTTGAAGATCAACTCAAAATCGACGAAGTTGAGCAATACAACAGGCGGCAAATGTTGGAATTGCAAGGGGTACCAGTAAGAAAAGATGAAGATGTGACACAAATCACACTTGATTTAATAAGTAAATTGGACGTTGATATTAAGGAAGAAGACATTTCGATTACACATCGACTTCCAGTCAAACAGAGATATGGTCGAGCAAGACTTAACAAGCCTGTAAACCACCCGACCATCATCGTGCGGTTGGTTAGCCGCCAAATGCAAAACGAAATTTATGATAAACGCTTCAACGCCAAAATGATCAAAGACTTCTCAGTCGAGGGAATGGAAACACTGTTTATAAACAAAAATTTAACTCAAAGACGCAAACGCCTATTTTGGCTTAGCAAGCAGAAAGCGAAGGAACTGGAATACAAATATTTTTGGATTCAAAACGGGCAAATTTTTATTCGGAAAAGTGAAGAGGGTGAAAAGGTTTTAATAAGGTCTGAAAGTGACTTGGATCAATCGTAGTAAGTTCGTATGTAGTTTTGCAATTTCTTGTTTAATGCTTCTCAGATAAAATGGATTGCGACATTCAAATTTTTTGATGAAGTTATTTGTGTATATAAAACTTTGGCAGAATTTACCACGGATACGGTTGCAGGTTCGATGAAGCACTCTGCTTTAATTGTTTACTTGAATATTGTCAGCCTTGACAAACATTTTAATGATTTGAAGCTTTTCTTAAACAGATTTCCCAAAAAAGTTGAAATATTATGTATTAGTGAAATCAGATTAACTGACAGTAAAATAAAATTTTGTGAATTGCCTGGATACAACTTACATTATTTGAACTCTAACACTAGTGCAGGTGGATCCGCCATTTATGTGTCTGACAATATTAAATGCCAACCTTTATCCAAGACTAAAATTAAAATAACTGATTGTGAGGATGTCTGGGTTGAATTAACACTTAAAAATAGTGACACGTTGATAGTAGGCTCCGTTTACTGGCACCCCAACAACACTGCTAATGATATAAAAACATTCGAAGATGCTTTCATAAGTATCATTAAATTGTTCAAAACTTACCGAAAGTACCTGGTGATGGGCGATTTCAATATTTACAATGACTAAATTGATACATTGAAGACTATTGAAGATTATGCTAATTACATTAATAGTGTTGGTTGCGTGCAACTTATTAACAAATCGACAAGAATATGTGCAACTGGTAGTTCCACAATTGATCACGTTTATATTAATGCCACATGTGCTAGTAACGTACCCACCGCAATTCTACAAGAAGATATATCTGATCATCTTCCGCTCTGCGTGAAATATTGATGTATCCCAACTATTAAAACATCCCAGCCACCATATACTCGAAGTATTAAAGAAAGCATTGAATCTTTTTTAAGTGATCTAAACGATGCTTTATTTTTACCTGAAATGTTCAATTGCAACAATCTTGAAAAACTCTGTAATTTAATTAGTGATCTTACCAACCAACATTTTCCCGCTAAAATCCAAAGTCGAAGGCAATATAAAACTTCAAAATGCCTTTGGATCACCCCAGACATCCTTGCACTAATTAAATACAAAAATAACCTCTATGCAAAATATTTAAAAAATAGGGACTGCAGCATCTTCAATGAATATAAAAAGTATAGAAATAAGCTGACGTACATCAAAAAAAAAAAGCAAAGAAAGATTATTTTGAAACTTTATTCAGCAATGCTAATAATTCCTCAGACACCTGGAATTACATAAACTTACTACTCAGAAACACTAAAAGAAAAACTTAATTGCCACAAACTATTAAAGTCGACGGCCAAATAATTAGTTCTCCTCAAAAAATCTGCAATCGAATGAATCAACACTTTGCTACTATTGGAGAAAAACTTGCTGCTAAACCTACCAATCCTGCCCAAAATTATAATCACTTTAAATTTGTTGGTAAACGTAATCCATCATCTATTGTTCTGCAACCAACAGATGTATATGAGATCGTAAAAATTATCTCCAGCTTAAGCGATCACAAATCGCCTGGTTATTTAGACATTCCGATTCTTATAATCAAAGAATCTAAATATCTAATAGCCGGATACTTTGAGGATTCTTTTAATGAATGTATAGAATCAGGAAACTATCCGAATATTTTGAAAATTGCACAAATCATTCCCCTTCATAAAGGCGGA
Organism: Trididemnum nubilum; assembly: GCA_963965965.1. Taxonomy (NCBI): domain Eukaryota; kingdom Metazoa; phylum Chordata; class Ascidiacea; order Aplousobranchia; family Didemnidae; genus Trididemnum; species Trididemnum nubilum. Next base: position 5,680,310 of record OZ014487.1, read on the forward strand.
TCCATACTTGGTTTAGGTAACTATAGGCCTATATCCATTTTGTCCCCAATTAACAGAGTGTTTAAAACTACAGTATTCTGCATAAACGTTTTCCAAATTTTGGGATAAATATAATTTATTTGCTAATCGTCAATTTGGCTTTAGAAAGAAACACTGAACAAATAATGATATTACATATTTAAATGAATTGATATTAACTGAACTTGACCAAAATAAAGCAGGTTGTAGAATTTTCTTAGATTTTGCTAAAGCCTTTGACTGCGTAAACCACCAAATATTGCTTGACAAATTAGAATACGATTAACTGGCATTTACAAATTAGAAGTTTTGAAATTTATGTTTAATTAAAAAAAAATTCTTCCAAAACGTTTTAACGATTAGTATACTATTCCCTCGGAAATACACGAATATCCTATCAGGTTTGCTTGTAATGATAACTGGGCAGTGAATTTTCGATGTATTAAATCCACTACACAAAGATCAATAAAATTCACTGGTTGTAAACTATGGAATGATCTGCCTTCTGAGATTAAATCTATAAATGAATCTAGTTTGAGATCGTTTTGTAAAAAAGTCAAAGTTTTACTAAAATAACATCCTCAACTTTCTAATGGTATTCGCTGCAAAATCATTTATTGCACCATGTTCTGTTGCTTATTTTGATTATTACTTTTTATCGTGTGGTTGCTTTTGTCATTTACAATGTATATACTCTGTACATATATCGTTACATCCAATTATTTTTTTTCGTACTATTATTGAATTATTAAATAATGTATCATGCACTAAGTAAATTACTTAACTATCGCTCACACTTGTATTTCATACGTCGTCCGATTGTGAGAGGCTGCAGACTCGATGACTGAGCCATTTCTTTCCGGATATGGACTTTTGGTCCTTTCGCATCCTCTCACAGGAAAGACCATAACATTGTGTTTCTTTTGTAAATTACTTTTTTTTCCTTGTTTTTCCTGCTTTTGTGTGTTCTGTGTCTTTCTACACAAAAATAAACTAGCGAAATGAATATATAAGTTTGTTATAAATATTAAGTTCCCGATAACCACCGAAGTACCCTCCGGTTTTATTCATCACTTTGATTAAATTGCATTCTTTTACAAAAAAATATTTCAGCCAACACTACAAATTAAAATAAAATTAACGAGAACGAAACAGAAGCAAAATCGCTACTTGATTTAACATAATGCATTGCCAGCCTAAAAAATATATAAGTTTGTATCAATTCATAATTACTACTACTGCGTTGCGCCTGACAATGCAAGGTACTTTATACTTATATTTTAAGTTGTTGGCTAATTAGGTTAAAAAAATTATGTATAGAGCAATTACGCATTGAAGACGAAAGATAATTGAAATTGCTATGTCACGTCATTTTTTAGTCGCTATGTTGCCTTTTATATAAGAAACAGCAAAGAGGCATTTCTTTTTTCGAGTCAAGCTGCCACCTGCCCACCTATCCACTACAAGCGGTGGAGGATTCATACTGTCTCTTTTAATGCTGAACCTCAAGAAGAGAAGCCGTGAATACTAATTTTTATGGTATTTGGTTCGATCCGACAGGGAATCGAACCCGATTCTACCATTTCGATAACAGACGCTTTATTTATACAAGCATTAAACGGTAAAATATTGTCAGAAAGAACTCCAGAAACTAGAATCAGCTAATAACAAAACCAAACACTAATATTTTTTTAGAGTTTATTGTTTCGAACTAATTAGCTTCGGCTACTGCATGAGCCAAATTGCATGTTATAGAAACTGGATTTTTGAATTTCATCAAAAACTTAAAACAGCTCTTTTTATGCCTTCAGCAGGTAGTTTGGAAGAAGATATTAAAAAAAAACGAGCCTTCCAGAAACTCCCTTCACGCTTTGGAAAATGATTGCACAAAAATAGATGTTTCTTGAGCTGCTGTGATTGAATTCCGACGCTTTAGATTTAGGTGTTGATTTCTATGCTGTTCTAAATACAGCAATGCGATAAAATCATAAAAACGATAACTAAACATTTGGTACGAAACTACCAAAATTTATCACTTTGATACTGTGAAACGACGACAAAAGGATGAAAAGTTTTTGCGGGTATTGTATTCTGACTTGTTTTTAGCAAAACTGAAACCATTACTCATTTCACCCAACAAAAAAAAGACAAAACATACTGCTGCTGCAAAATAAAAGCTTCATAACAACAAAACGCTTCGCTTAAAAACTGCTGCAAAATTGATATACGAACTTTTAACATTTTACGTGTCTTTTATTTAAACATTTATAGTCACACTATATATGTTTTCAAACGAGCACCATAATTTTGCGTAATCTTTTGGCTTTTGCTGTCTTCTGGCCCAGGCAACTCGATGAAAAAATTGAAATTACAATACCGTCTCGCGCAATACTTCTGTGAGTGTGAATTATACGACAAATCATAAACTTTAGTAAAGAAAAAAATGGCCGCAATGAATAACTGCTTTTTTTGATTGATGAAAAATAACTATCATTTTTGCAATCTAAATAAAAGCAACACAAAGTGCAAAACTTTTAACTAAAATATCTGTGTGGTTAATTAACCACTCGTTCAAGCACAAAAAAGGTTTTATAACATGAGTTCTACGTAATTGCAGTAAACTTTAAACGGGTGAAGCAGCAATTCAATTTTGTTTTTGAAGAGGCTAAAATTTAAAAGCTGAAAATTTTTTGTTTTCAGTTTGGTGCTGCAATTTGAAATTACATTATGCAACAAATAGCTACGAAAACCATTGAAAAGTTTTTGGCAACCCTGATTGGTATCCTTCTAGCATTAACAATTTTTTGTAAGCTTTTCGTTTGTAAGAGTATTTTTTTATATTTTCACTACCGGTACACTATTCGTATAGTCTTGTAATAATTTGTGACTTTCACAAAAATATTCACACTTGATTAATATCCTAATTATTTTCTAAATACTAGGTTTGTAGTAAGGGAGGAATGTTTTTGGAAAGATTACTCCCTATATTTCACTTATTACGCAACAGTTTGATGTGGCACAAGTAATACACAACACTGTTCAAATCGTTACAGCCACATCGTAATACTGCTGGGTTATACTTTCTGTAGTTTGTACTACAGTATATAAAGAGCAGGCATACAATCTATTTCTACCTGAGTGCCGTAATATTTATATTCAGTTTTTTTCACTTCTGATAAAGTTGGCGATGTTGCTGCAGCTCTTTTTTTTCAAAATTTTTGAAGTTATATTGGTGGTTGGAATAACGCCAGTTTTCAAACAATTCTAAATGTTTTTGAAATGCTTTATTATAATAACAATAAACCAATTGAGGATTTTTATAATTTTGGTTCTGGTCAAGAAAGCTCATTATTTTTATTGCAAATAAGTCAAAAATGGCCAATTATTTTTTTGAAAATCACGAATAAAATCCAATGGCTGGGGGTTGTGTTCCAATTCCAGACCAATGGAGTAATGTACATAAGCAGCCTTATTCTTTTTTGTGTCGCAAAAACCTCAAACAATTCATTAGTTGTGCTCAATATTTTTGTAATACTAAAGGTTGTCCTATACAATGCTAAAAGATTGTGCTCAAAATATTTATATCTAACACAGTAAGTTGACATTCACAAATTTAACAACATCATGCAAGGGTGTTTAAAGAAGTTTGTGCGCACGCGCCTGTTGATGTCTTCTTTAATACGGCCCTGCTGTTTTAAATAAAACACATCTGTATTGAATAAAACTGCTGTGTGAAAATATTTTAAGTGTTGTATAGCTGCAAATACAAAACGGCACATTCATCTTTAAGCAATGTCATGACTTTTTACAGCAAATTAAATTTCAGAGTATCTTCGCAAATTTCCTCGAATGGTCTAGCTCACACTCTCAGAATATCACAAAAATTTTGCCAAAATTGACAAGATTTTCACAAAACAAAAATTGTTCGTGCAAATGTTTTTGAATTTATTCATACAAAGAAAACATAGCATACCAAATGTTTCCAGATATTTTTTCATCGTCAGTTTTGCAAAGATTTTTGTTCGTACAAATAGCATAACAATATGACCCCAGATTGCAAAAATTTTTTTTTTTGGCGGAAGTTTATCCCTTTGTTTTGGAACAAAAAGGACTTTTGTAGTTTTGAGGGCAGAAGAGAAAAACAAAAATAATTATCCACAGTAAAACAATAAAAGCAATAAGCATTTAGCACTTGACAACATTAGTTGGTTGTTTGGATGTCGTTGCTTGAATTTTGTGTCAAATAAAGAACTTAAATTTTTTTCATTCAAAATCAAGATGCATGATTTAGTGAAAGATAATTGACGCAAATAGCATGCTATCCCGCGGTCCCAAAATATCGCTTTGCAATTCTAGTACCGCAGTACTTTTGCAAATTTGTCATTTCTTCGCAAACTATGCAGAATTGGCAAAAGTCAGTTAATTGATAAAGGTTTAATTAGTGATTAAAACGTTAGCCTTTTGACCCAGTTTGATTCTACATCTGGTGAATTATTTTTCCTTATAACCTTGTACTTGACGCACTTTCTAACCCTAAGTTAAAGGCTCGCCTTGACGACAAATTTCCAACAGAACCGTAAACCCTACCTATCCTGCATTGGTGTGGTCAGACAAAACTAAAAGCATACCCAAAGAGTAATAAACATTAATCATTGCGATATTTGAATTAAAAAAGTTAGAGGCAATAATATTTATATCAATAAAATTGTGCGCTATACTGTGTAATTGCCGTACACCAGCGTAAAATGATGTTAGAAAAAACATCCTGTAGCTTTTTCGATTAATTGTGTTAATTTTTAATTCAGACAGTTAGCAAATGAAATACAGTATGAAGTTTTAGTATAGCTGAACAATTGCAGAGCTTGAAATTTAGCTATGCTATACACTATCTGTCGAACTTTGACACTTCAAATTCACTGATTTGTTAAATTGTGCTAACTGCTTATATGTTCAGCAAATATTCTTGCGTATAGAGTTTACGTAAAACTGATCATCAACAATACAGAAACTGCGCTAGTCGTCGGTTTCCTACTAAGTGTGTGATTGATGATAGCAAAAATGAGCTACAACCAAAGATTTTTAAACACTTTTATTTAAAATCAAATTGCAAATCTAAAGCAATTTATATCAAGATGCAGTTTTCTTTTGTACATTTTTAAATACTTTTTTCACCGAAATAGCCAAAGAACCATGCAATTACCTCCTTTCTTTTAAAAATTATAAGCGTTTAAATGCGTCTGTGTCGAAACGACGCAGTATCCCGCTCTTAGCATCAATTTTGAGCAGCTGTAATATAAGGGTTAAAACTGTCAAAAAGTAATATTTTAGGGTTGGGGTTGAGCTTTAAGGTTAGGCATAAGATTTGATAAATTATGTAGCTTAATAGTGAACAAGCAGAAATTGTATTAAAATAAGATTACAGCAGTAGCACCTGATGATTTCTTAAGACGAAATAGACTGTTGTGCTTTTAACCTTTGACTGTGATTTTTATAGTTGCAATCTACAGGTATCAAAATTCAAAACTAGTAAAACACCAATAAATCAATGGCCCCAAAATGTAGTTTTTGTCGTTAGGCTCTATAGAGGGGAGGAGTGACAGTAAATCTATTCAAATAGATTGAGGAATTATGAATTATAAATTTTATTCACAGTCAAATTCAGAAACCCTTAACAGTCTGTTTCACTACACGGGATCATCAGAAGAGAACTTCTAAACAACGTATACAACAACAAATTGATTAGTTACAATTGAAACATACATTTGTAAGCGGTTATTAACAAAATAATGCGTCTGCCTGGCCTCGAAACTTTCGTCAACTGGGCTACAGAACAGCTGGTATTAGACTTTTAAGTTGAAAGGCGGACAACATTGTGATTACTAAATAAAACGCATGCTGGTTTGTCGTCGGTTACGTTTTAAGTTTGAGTAACTCATAATTGGGTAACTTCCATTAAATTAAATTTGAACGATAGGAGTTAAAAGCATTGAAACGACTAATACAAAAACTCAATATAGCACTGCCAGCAGGTTTACAATCTATCCGGATAAGGGGAGTTTTAATAAGTGCATAGGCTTAATTCACATTTTTTAGCAAAAATTTGTTTTTATGCCTGCATTTTGAGATTAACTCAGAGCGTTTGTTAAGCAGTACTTCTGGTTTCGCTTTGATGGTTTGTAGCTTTCCTGCCAAACAAAGGCTTCAAAATATTTTGCACCACAGCGATATAGAGCAGCTTCTTTAATGACGTTTGATTGGATTTAGTAAATTAATCAGTTTAATTAAACCCGCGTAAACCAAGCTTATTAACCCCGCAAAAAGCGAAATTGAAGAAATAAACAAACAATACTTGGACAAAATAAATTAGACAATCTCCACCAGCCAGCCCTAGTGGCAGCTCCACCAATGTGCCCACTACACGTTTGGAGAGGCGAATGGAGGCTGCGCAGAGTATTCCTACTCGAGATAATGTCGCACACTCACGGGTCAACCATCACTAACAGCTGTTGGGCAGTTGGAATATCCTCACCCTCACAGGAAAAGAGCTAGAATTGGTTGAGGAAGCAAAGCGGTATCATCTCGATATTATCGGAGTTTCTTCAACCAAACGACATGGCTCTGGAACTGTGGATCTGGATGGCGGATGGAAACTCTTCTATTCTGGTGCTGATCCTAGTATGTCTGCACAAGCGGGTGTGGGGATTCTCACAAGTCCCCGTTTGTCAAACTGTGTGTCAGATTGGATTCCTTTGGGATCACGGGTCTTTATGTTGAAGCTTAAGGTCTTGGATCGATTATTGTGCCTACTGCAGGTATATGCCCACAATGCCACGAGTGAATATCAGGCTTTTGTGGATGAAGTAAATGATGCTCTTCTACGGGTATCAGCTACTGAATCTACAGTCCTTACGGGGGATTTTAACGCACATGTTGGAACAGACACAGATACGTGGAAGGGTGTGATCGGAAAACATGGAGTCACTGGACTGAATGAGAACGGAAGGTATTTATTGCAGCTCTGTTGTAGCAACGAACTCCGCATCATGAATACCTTTTTCCAGCACAGAGAGGTTCACAAATATACATGGTATCGACCTAGTATGGATCAAAAATCTTTGATAGATTTTTGCATAGTTTCGTCAGATTTGTTTTCTGATGTGCTGGACGTTCGAGTGAAGCGAAGTGATGAATTGTCAACTGATCACCATCTGGTAGTATGTTCCTTACTACTTTCGAAACCTTGGCCAAACAGGAGATCCAACAGGTCGTCTGTGACCTACCGGATCAAATGGGAGGCTTTGGAGGACGCAGAAGTAAGAAAACAGTTTGCATCCAGTATATCATCTAAGTTCAGACATTTTCCTGATGTATCCGAGGACATTGAGAGGGAATGGCTGCTGTTCAGATCAGCAATCATTTCATCAGCTGCTGAAAGTTGTGGGCGAAAACGGCTTAGAATGGCGGGCGATAGTGAGAAAAGAACACTTTGGTGGAACCAAGAGGTTAAAGAAGCTATTCGAGCAAACAAAGATGCGTTCAAGGCCTGGCTACAGGACAGATCGTCATCTGATTTGCAATCCCGGTACACTGAGGCGCGAAAAGCGGCAACTTCGGCAGTAAAGAAATCCAAGGAGAAGTCATGGGAAGAGTTTGGTCGTCGGTTGGATTCCAACTATTTTTCGGCAAACAAAGTATTTTGGCAGACCATCCGCCGTTTACGTGGCAAAAGATCGAGTATCACGTACTCCATCAAGGATTCTGACGGTAACATTCTAACGGATGAGAATGAAATCTTTTCACGATGGAGAGAATACTTTGAAGATCTTTGGAATCCTGTAAAGGCATCGACTCGTGACACACACGAAGTGACACATCTAGGGGAGGACGAGGTTTTCACTGCAGCAGAAGTGGCAACGGCAATTAAAAGGATAAAATCTGGAAAAGCTGCTGGTGAAGATGAAATCAGACCCGAGATGTTGCAAGTGCTGACTGGAGAAGGAATTCTCTGGTTAACGCGAGTGTGTCAAGTTGCGTGGAAGCTTGGCAAAACTCCCACAGATTGGCAAACAGGTGTGATTATTCTGATATACAAGAAAAGAGATCGCAAGCAATGTACAAACTACAGAGGGATATCACTCCTTAGTTTGCCAGGGAAAGTATATGCCAAATGCCTTGAAAGGAAATGCCGAGAAATAGTCGAATCAAAACTGGAAGATGGTCAGTGCGGTTTTCGTCCGGGTCGCAGCACCACGGACCAAATCTTCACTCTGAAGCAAATCTTCGAGAAATCTTGGGAGTATGGCAAAGATCTCTTTGCATGCTTTGTCGATCTTGAAAAAGCATATGACCGAGTTCCTCGGGATAAACTTTGGAAGGTTTTGTTGGAGTACGGCGTTGATAGTCAATTGTTACGCGCTATTAAGTCATTCTACTGCAGACTGGAGGTTTGTGTTCGGATAAATGGCAAGCAATCAAAGCCGTTCCATGTGGGCGTTGGACTCTGGCAAGAGTGCGTTTTGTCACCTCTTCTTTTCATTGTTTACATGAATTGGATCGACAAATACAGCCAAGCTGATGAGTGTGCCACGATTGGAAATTGCAAAATTAGTCGTCTGCTATTCGCAGATGATTTGGTTCTGCTTTCTTCCACAGAATCTGGCCTCCAGCGCGCATTAAATAGCTTTGCAGATGCATGCAACACCGTCTGAATGAAAATAAGCACGGCCAAAACTGAGGTACTTCATCTTTTAAGAAACCCTGATCAGTGCGTATTACAAGTGAATGGAGCGACACTGAAGCAGGTAGAGAAGTTCAAGTATCTTGGGGTTACATTTACGAGTGACGGAAGGCAAGACGAAGAACTCGATACCCGAATAGGCAAGGCTAGTGTAGTAATGCGAGCTTTGCACTACTCGGTTGTCATGAAACGAGAATTGTCGAAAAAGGCAAAGCTCTCAATTTTCAAAGCAGTTTTTGTCCCCATTCTCACTTATGGTCATGAATCTTGGGTAATGACCGAAAGAATGCGATCACAAGTACAAGCGTCCAAAATGAGGTTTTTACGAAGAATCGAAGGAGTTACACTGTTTAACAAGGTGCGTAGCTCTGAAATTCGAAAATCTCTTAACATCGAGCCGTTACTTCTCCGAATTGAAAGATCTCAGCTTAGATGGTTTGGCCATGTAAGCAGAATGCCTCAGGAAAGACTACCCAAACAAGTTTTACATGCCAAAGCAAATGGGAGAAGACCAGTCGGACGACCTAGAACTAGATGGACCGATTACATAAAGGATCTTGGATGGAATCGCTTGGAGGTGATGGAAGACCGTGAGGTGTGGCGGCTCAATCTTGAGCTACTGCCGCCGCAACCCTCACGGAAAAGCGGGCAATGAAAAAAGAAGAAGAAGAAGGCAAAAGAAAAACAATTGAAGGAGTGGACAAACACAGCTAGTGTCATCTCGTGGTTCAAAAAATCGACTTCGGTCGAAAAGAACTGAAAATTCTTGAAATTTGACACTAAAAATTTTTATTCATCAATTTCTGAAAATCTGCTAGAAAATGCCCTTGGTTTCGCCGCTCACCATACTAGTCCTTGTTACGCTGTGCAAAATTGTGTCGTTTCGTGGCACCCACTTCTGAACAATTTCAAATTTACAGCAAATGTGCCGCTTGAAACGCTAATCCGAAATCCACGTTTCTTCAAACGCTCAAGTGGGCACCTCGTGACGATCTGACGTCATATTTACGTCACTCTGTCAAAACTAAACCTGTTACTAGCAATACTTCATTTGCATCTCATTTCTTATCTCGTAAGTGCCCAAATTTCAAACTTTTTCCAAATTAGTTTGTTAACCAACCTAACTTAAACAATGAAACTTATGACGTCACAAACTACGGCGTCAGAGAATCAACTAATGTTTTATGTGAAAAAGCTAAAATTTTACGAATTTTGTTGGATTACGTTGGTTCTGATTTTGAAACGTGACGGAGCAACACTACGAAAGTGATTTTAGGAGGAAACATAAGTCCTTGACTAAAAACTTTGCGGGTTTTGTTGAATTTAGCTCTCATCTTCACTTGATATTCACCAATTATTTCAAGCCACCAAATTATCACGTGACTTATATTTTGCGAGATAAATTGCGCATAAGTTCTAAAAATAATGGTTAAGTTTTCTTTTACGGGCTTAAGTCGACTGTTACAGTTTATGGCACATGCGTTTTGAAGTAGTCGTAATTCGTGATTGTATTATGACATCATGTTAAATGATTATATAGTTGAATTAAGTTAAATATCAAAAACTGATATAAGTAACTTTTGGAATAACGAATAAGCAATGTGTTTACGTCATTATGACGTCATAGTACTCTCCTCCCTACTTCGAACCGATTTAGCACCTTAAGTTTTGTTACTTAATTTTTTCAATACAAGCACTAAAATGCTGTTCAACAGCAAGCATTAATATCATTTTTGGAAAAATGCTAATTCATTATGACATCATAACCAGAGGAGGAGTCCTCCAGGACGTTTTTGGCCTCGAGGACACATTTTGAAATGCTTGGTCTTGGCCTCGAAGCTTCAAGTCCTCGAAATTGGCCTGTCCTCAGCTCGAGGACAACACTGTTTTTTGAATTGTTAAAAATTTGTGGAGCACCTGAAAAGTGTTTTGGAAGACTTTTTTTTCTGGAGATCGCCTGAAAAATTTTTGTGAATACCTTTTTTTATTGAGATCGCCTGAAAAAATCTGTGAAGACCTTTTTTTTTGGAAAGCCCTTGCACTTGTGTCCTTGGCCTTGGCCTCGAGCATTCCTGTTCTTGGCCTCGAGATGGTCTGTCCTCGAAAGGGCTGTCCTTGGCCTTTGGCTCGAATTTTTTTGTGTCCTTGGCCTTAGCCTCGAGCCTTGTGTCCTCGACTCCACCTCTGATCATAACAACATCCCGACCACTTCGTTTGCTGGTGCAAAACTTTGAGATGCAACAATAGAATTCCTAGACATGGTTTATGATGAATAATTGTTCTAACATCCCTTAAAGCCAGAAATTTGTTAAACACCATTTTGACGTCACAATAGAGTCCCGATTACCTTCAGTCAATTTTTGGCTTATAGTTTTGTTAATTAATTTCGTGAATGCCAGCACAATTAAATTATTCAACTGCGCATCAATACTTACAAATTTACTTAAACCGTAAATTCATTGTGACGTCACAAAAACATCTTGGGAGAGGAGACACCACTTCGACTTGACACATGAAACTTTCAATCATAACAAAGACACTGATAAAATTCATGATTGATAACTTTGTTAAGAGTCATCAAAATATGCATTTTTGTCTCTTCATTATGATATCATAATACAGTCACAACTACTTCAAACCGATTTACCGTTTTCAAGTTTGTAGTTTTATCTATTTAATACGAGCACTAAAACACTGTTTAGTGGCAAGCATTGATACAAAATAAAAAAAACTGTAAAGACATTGCGACGTTACAACAGCTTCTCGCTTACGTTGACTAAGTTAAATATTGTCAGCTGCTTCGAAAAGATCTTGCATTTATTCACAATCAGTAATCGCGCTGAAATCTCTTGATATCAGCGTATTTTTCAGGTTATTATGACGTCATAATGGCATCGCGACTACTTCGAGCGTGCCTTCATTTAATACACCAGTTTCAGGTTTGTAGTTTATTTTATTGAATATCGGCAAAGCGAAAACTAGCGATGAAGGTAACCTAGCAAAAAACAAAATATAACATTCGAAAATAATTTAGTGCCTTTAGTGCTGAAAAGTTTGGATGATCACTTTGCATTGGCAACTAGAAAGAAAATGGAAAAATGGCCAGGAAAAAAAATAAAGGCACCCATCAATTAAAAGTCATGGACGCAAAATTGGCAGAGTGAAACTACTGTATCAGTAGGCTATATGGTATTAGGTAGACAGTACTGGTAAGCATAATCTGCCGATACTGGCCTATCGTTTGCCAGCCCCAAAAAACTATACCAGGATTGCCTACAATCGTGAAAACGATATTGTTTACACGTACTTGATCTGATAGTACTCGCCAGCAGTATGAACGATCGCGCAAGCTGTTTTCTGCTTTTATATTCGCTTTTTTTCTGGACACTTTCTCGCTCTTATGGCAAAACCCAGCCAAAGTGAACACCCACCAAAAAAGTAAAGGCTCATTGTCGTCATAATCACCAAGATAATGGAACATTAAATTTGCAATTTTTCGAAAGCTAATGGGTTTTCAGAGTCATGCTTATGCTGCTAGGTTCAAAATAAATTAACGCTATTTTTGAAATATTTTCCAATTGCCATTACAGGTCTCCTTTAAAAATGAAAATCATTTGACAACTTTTGAATTAATGTTTCTGCAAAATCTTAGATTTTAGACACTTTATCTTGTTTTATAGGGATAAATTTAACAAACTATCTTAAAACCTTAAAATTTTTTTGTCTTGAGTGAAAAACGGAACGGAAAAACCAATTGCGTTTGTTAAAATCTTAAAAATTTTAAGTTCTTTGTTAACATAGAAATAGTTTCATCAAAAACATTCAAAGTCCTATAATTTCTTTGACTTGAAAAGTAATTTTATCTTAATCCTATTCGGACCTTTATAGCCTCGCAAAATTTTTTGAATAATGGCCCAGGGGGGGATCGATTCGACACAACAAATTCAAACGTTAATAACTCCCGAATTACAAAAGATAAAAAATCCGATTTTACTTCACGAAAAGCTCAATTTTCTGACAAAAAGTCCAAACTTTTTGTCATTATATTTGCAACCTTCATCTTCAATTAATTTGAACATTAAGTCAAGGACTATCAGAAGCGATCGGTTCGCTTTTCATCAGCATAATGTTAATCAGCGTTTGATTGCCATAACGCAGCATTGCAGCTGGAGTTTTATTCAGAAAGTCAGAGATAATTACGGACTAAATTAAAAAATTATTTCTATTGTGCTGAAATATCTAAACTGCTGGATTAATTGCAAGCTGAATATTTGCTACCGTTTTAGTTTCTTTTGCGAAACGCTACAAAATATGGTATTTTTTGTACATACATAAATACTGTAAAAGAACAAGAATCAAACCACTACTTTTTCTTATTCACATTTTCTGTGAAACTGTTTATGATATAGCTGTAACAAACGTCAATAAAATTGGTTGAATTTTGATGTAATTTTTAGTATGCTGAAGATTCGCAGTCTATTATAATTTAGTAAGAGTTTTCACCTTGAAAACTCGTACTTTAGGCAGGCCCGGCTCCAGGATAGCGTGACTGGGGGGGCGGAAATAATTTTTGGGGCGGCACGGGAATTTTATTTATGTGAATTCGAGGGGGGCACGGGGGCACGAGAAGTTTGCTTGAGTGTAGATCATACGAAAAAGGTGAAGACCAAAACAAAAAACAAAATAGATTTTCAGTACAAATATTTCCACAAATTCTGGTGGTTGTCTCAAAATTCTTGCGATTTTCCACGAATTGTTAAGTGAAGACCAAAAAAAAAGTCTTCGTCCCAAACGCTTTAAGAAATCCGGTATGATTCTACAAAAATTACGAAAAAACATTTCTTGCTCGCGAATTCTAGGGCGGTAAACACCAATTTGGGAGTCTTAGGCCTCGATTTGCACTCCAGTAGCCCCGAGCCTGTTAATTTCTTCAAGGCACAGTCCTCGCTTGGGGGGGCACAATTTTTGTTTGGGGGGTCTATAATTGGGGGGCACGGCCCCGAAACAGTCATTGGGGGGGCACGGCCCAGGAATGCCCTCCCGTGGTGCCAGGCCTGACTATGGGTTTCATTCTCCATATGTTAGATCTGGCAATGCTAAACCTAATCAAAAGTGCAGCATAGTATTCTGTACGTAATAACACTGTTATAAAATTTTTATGTAACAACATTTTTGTCACTAGTAGAGTGGATAAAGCGTCTGCTGCTGATACAGTAGATTTGGGTTCGATTACCAGTCTGTTCAAACCAAAACTTGAAAAAAGTTTGTATGTACATTCAGCCTCCAGACCTGATATTAGCAATAAAATGGGCAGTGTGAAGCTTTCACCGTGTATGGTAGACAGGTGGGCAAACGACAGCCTTTTCTCAAAAAATGAACAATTTTTTCGCTGTCTGTATACAACTTGGTAAATGAAAATGCGATTACTTCGAACTTACGAAAAAAGCTTTCAAAATGTGCCGAACGAAGTGTAGTAAGTGTTAATTTTTTCAAACTATTCTTTGTTCAATTTTTTGCGAACTTTTGAATTATAAGAAAAAAAAAATTGGTCAAACTTGATACTTGGATTCTTGGTTGATTTTTAGAACAATAGTTTGGATAATTTGGAGTACTGTAATAGGTTTTGGCGTTCGAATAGTTTTGTTTTTTTTTGTCGCTTACGTTGTGAAAGATTGCATTGTCTAATATTGAAGAGTTTTCAAAAATTCTGTAGTTTTTATGAAGTTTATATAAGAAAGCCTATTTGATTTGATCATTGTTCGTCATAAGATTTTCTAAAATCTTGTATAGTACCCAATGGGCTTACCCTTCTAGTGTATTATTACAAATGATTTCAGAAGTAAAAAGCAAAAATTGCAATATTGTTTCCAACATTGTAATTACAATTAATGATTGTACTGATCGAAATACCATTCTTTTTATCACTATTCCTATCATTCTACAAAGACTGTCTAATTCTCAAACGTAACAATTTTATTTTGATAATCTTTCAGATTTTATTTCAGAGGTGGTTTTATAACAAATTGTTGCATTCTTTGGTTACGACTGGAATTAGTGCTGAATAAGTTTAGAAAAACCAGTAAAAAAATAGTATAATCCCAAGGCTAGAAATTTTTCTGCCGGTTCTCATCCTTCATCAAAATCTTCAAAGCTATTATACTCCTACTGTTCTCGCATCCAGAGCCAGCAATATTGTTTGTATGCGATAAGCTGTTAGATAGTTGCAGCAAATTAGAAACATTAAAATTTTGCCAACAATATCAGTGAATTTAGATATCTTGTAATTTATGATCACGAAAAAATCCAGTATAAATTCATCCACTAAATGGTCAGCGAATTATATTCTTACTTGCAAAGTCTGTTTGTTAGAGAATTTGCTTTCCGTTGTTATGTTTTGCATCTACGAGCATGATTGTTGTTGGTTGAGAATGTACACACATAAAAGCGAAAATTGAAAAGTAATGAAACAAAATAAAATTTTCAAATTTAGCATGCCACGGTTGCCATTTATCATTATAGACCACAAATGAAAAGTGAATGTGAAAGTAATATTTGCAATAGTACGCCATGGTGCAGGCTTGTAGTAGCATCTAATACAAAATTAGTGAATGTGGTAACAAGCATAATATACTACACAGCACCTTTTATAATGTACATACCCAATAATTGTTTAGTTTGATGTGAATTTTAGAAAAAAATTGATAACATTTTACGCTATAGCTGTTGGGTATTGCTTTGAAAGCATTTTTTACGCAAAGCTTTTAGCAATAATAACCTTGAACAACAAAAAAGGTAAAAATTGAAAATAATGATTCCGAAACAAATATTATCAAAAACTCTCCACTTTTTGCAATGTTATTGAATATCGCAAACGCATGTGAAATGTTGCAATTTAGTGAAAGCAAAGCGGATGCCAGCGCACAATGAAGTTATTGGTGTGCTACTACGTCACACGCATAGACGCTCGGGCAAATTTCTGTTTTGGATGTTATCACTTGAACCTCATGAAAAAACTTTAGGCAGTCAAAATTATGTATATGTGTTTGTGAAAAATGAAATAAAGATCTTTCTACTGATACTGATAGTTAGCAGAAACTAAAAATTTATTTAAAATTTGCGTTTTTTTTTCTTTTTGTTTTTAGTCACCAAAAACAAATTTCGAACATAAAGAATACCAAATTTCGTGCTGCATGCCACACACTTGATTACTTATGGATATTTTTGACTACTGTATATCAGCAACGTGAAAAAAATTTTGGCAAAAAACAAAAAGATTTGCGCTTATGTTGGCCTCTAATTCTTTTATCAACAAATATGTTTATTTTGCTAAATCGCAATTCTTATTTATCAGCGAAATGCTAAAAATGAAGCTTAGTTTGAAATTTGGTAAAATTATACGAAATTGTCTGAGAAATTCAGCTTTGAGCTTTTGAAATCATAATGAAAATTATAATGTCTCAGGCAAAATAGTAAACGAAAATCATCGTCACAACTCTTTTTGAACATCGATCGCAACAAAAGCCGTTCAAGCGGTCACTGGATTTAGGTTCGAAAAAGCGTGAAATCATAAATTACGACAGAACAATTGGGACCAACAGGATTAAATTAATTTTTCAAAAATTTTGCCAGAAACGCAGGGTCGACCTTGAGAAACGTTTAATAACTCCGAGTGTAATTGTTATACGACATGAGTTTTACAAATGAAAGTTGAAGCAGTAAATTTTAGAAAAAGTCAAGAAATTTGATTATTGTGGTTTGACTGCTTCATAACAAAATTTCGAAATAAATGAAGGGGGGAGCTAATTGATCCCCTCCTAGGCCGAATAGGGCTAAACATCGACAATTTACTTAAAATTTTAACATTTTTTGGAGTATTTTTTGTTTACGTAAAGCTATTTTTATAAAAACGTTTACAAAGTTACCTTTCTTTATCGTGAAGGTTACTCTGACCTTAAAAAGTTGGTCAAAAGTATTGCAAACCTCAAAATTTCTTTGCCTTGAATAAAAATTTCATCTAAAAACCGAAAACTTACTTAAAACCTTACAACTTTTTAAATAATCTTGTTCATACAGAGATAGTTTTGTGAAAAAATAGTTCAAGTTATTCGATTTCCTGGTTTAAAACAATAATTTTACCTTAAAATGAATATCATTCGATAACTTTTAATTCAAATTTTTCTAAAATCTTGTTGTTGGTTTTTTATTACGTAATATTGTTTTCATAGGAATAAATAAGTTCACCAAAATCTCTTCAATCCTTGTAATTTCTTTGCCTTGAGTGAAAATTGTTACGTCAATTATCGAAACACTTGCCTGAAAGTTAATTAATTTTATTTTTCTTCTTTGCAACAGGCTAGTTTGATCAGAATATTCAAAATTGTTGTGTTTTTATGTCTTGCATACTGTTTGTACTCTAAAAGCGCACCCTAGCATTGTAACTTTTTAGTGATTTTCATGTATTCATAGAATAGTGTGATCAAAAACGATTCCAAGTTTTGCAATTTTTTGACTTGAATAATAATTTTATCAAAAACATCAAACACTTTCTTAAAGTATAGTTTTTAACAACTACCGAAAAACCTGTATTTGAGTGCCACCTACACTTGAACGCCGCTTTTCATAGAACACCGCTGCAGGGGCAGGTTTGAAAAAATAGAGCGCCACCTTCTAATTGAGCATCGTCTTTAATAGACCGCCACTTTGAAATTTGTTATGTTAATTAATAATCAAATGATTTTCTACATCACAAAATAATAATTGCCCAATAATAGTGTACCGGTATAGCAACCCCAGCACAAAAATGTCGAGGACGGCTACAACAGCAACGTATCACTTTATTTTCAACAAGAGAATTTTTGATTACTTATTAGTAAATGTATTACGTAGATGTTGTTTCTTCTTTCTTAGATGTTAGATATTAACTGTGTTAGCCGTTTTTGTGTTCTTTTGTTTCAGTAATTAAAATTATCTTCCGAAATTCTGACCAGATAGTCGAAAAATAGAGCGCTTTCTCTAATTCAACACCACCTCTAACAGAACGCCACTTTAGGAAAAGGGCTGAAAAATAGAGCGCCATGGCGCTCAAATAGAGGTTTTACAGTATATTTCATTTTTTTTAGGGATAAATTCAATAAAATATAACGAAACCTTACGATTTCTTTGTCTTGAGTGAAAATCACAACGAAAAATAATCCAAAAAACTTATCTGAAACTTGAACTTTTCATAAACTTCGTCTACATGTCAGAGCGAAAACTACTTTTTGGAGTGGTATAAAGTCATTCGGTCAAATTTCTGTAAAAGCAGCCTTAGATGTTTTTTTCTTCGGGAACAAAGGAGCTGTGAAGCAATCTTTGAAGGATCTTCGAGTCGAACAGCTCCACGAAATCGATAAAGATTTTAGATTTAATTGAGAAATTTTTAGATTTAATTGAGACACCTTTAATGACGTGAATTTCTAACCTCGGACAAATACTTTGGCTCCTTCAACGTGAAATCGAAGACGTCTGAGGCGCTTCAGGTATTTTGTTTACAAAGATTGTGGAAGAAACACGTTTAAAAGCGTTCCAGAGATGTCAGAAGCTAGCGTCCGAAGGCCATTTACCGTAATTATGCAACGCTTAACGAACATACATATACGTCGCTAATTTGAGAATTCCCTTAAACTTCGTAAACAAGTTCGGGCGTGTCAAGGATTGAAAGTTTAAAGGGTGCTTTATTAATTAGAAAAGTTTTAAATAAAATAGACACAAATTATAATAAACAAAACTAACAGCATCTAGAGATTCCTCTAAACTTCTACTTCGGATGTGCCAAAAATCATAAAAGGGTATTCAAGTCGAGTTTTTCTCTGCTAACCAAAGCGCTGGGATAAGTCTGAAATGCATTCTCACCCAACTTGGACTTTTTACGTTTTGCCGTTTTCAAGAAATTTGGAGTTCAAAGTTAACAGTTTTTTTCTTACTTCAGTGTTGCCATCTTGCCAGTATCGTGACAGAAGATTGACTTTTGAACAGTTAGCTTGAATTTACTTGGAGCTAATTTAAAATTCTGACCCTTTATTTCGTTTTGACAACAACAGAGCCGAAAACATAAAATAACAGTTCCAAACATGCTGTAACTTTATGAAGTTTTGTTTGTAGCTGGTAACCCTGATAAAATTTCTAAGGAGAAAAGACCTTTCTAAGGGAAAATCAAAATTGTCATACCTAGGGAACGAAAGGTTGTACAAAGCTCAGATTTGGTGAAGTTATTCTCCAGATTTGTTAAATTTATTTTTAGAGAAAACTGAGCAAAAAAACTTCCGACCTGAATATCCTGTTAAGTAAAACAGATATATGTCACAGCTTGCAATAAACTAATATAACAGTATATGTAGATTTCCCCCCAAGCATCTTAAAACAAGTACGGACGTGTAGAAGATTAAAGGTACTGAGGTCGGTTTAATGAAGGTACAAGTTTTGAAAACAGATGTCACACTACAATAAACCGTGTCTGTGGATTCACCAAAACAACATACTTAGTATTAATTTATTAAATTAGAACCTACGATAAGTCTTACTAATATGCTATAAAATTCCAAAGGTTTCAGCTTGGTATACACCTTTCATACGTTTCCAAATTACTGCCTGGGAAAATATTTGAAATCGATGTTATTGGTATTGAAAAAGGTGTTCCATACTTTTAATCTTGGTTGGTTGAAGGTTTAAAGGCTGTTGTTCTGTTGGGGATTGAACCGCTTACCTTGGGCATTGAACCGGTACTGCGTGTTCGTTTAAGTTTGTTATTCGCAATTTTTTTGAGGGGTTTGCATGAATCTTTCTCCTGAGGAGAATGAAATAGAACATGATACCGGCGGTTCAGGGTCTAGTTTTCTTTTAAATTTTCTGTTCCATTTTTTCGCACTCGAATATCAAAACCTATTCATGTACTTCTCTTTTTAGACGTAGTAAATAGCCATTTCGCGTAAACGTTTTCTGACGATAAGTACATACGTTCATTTTGATAGTATAACTAGAACCTTAAAACTCTGCAGCATCAACAGCGGCTAACAAACTTGCTAGTTCTTATAATACGGAGGTGATTCTAATCAAATTGAGCTATAATGCACCATTCAAATAAAACAATGTTTGCAAATTTTAGTTAGCAGAGTTGCAAATTGTAATATTTTAAGGCAACAGATATCATCTTTCTATCGACTCACAAATATTCCAGTCGCCGCTGTTGCAATATTTTAATGCAAAAGTTAAAGAATAATTTCGCCCTTATTTTGCTAAACCATTACTTCGCAGTTATTCGAATTCCAGAATTAATATGAACCTACACATTTTTACATTATCGACTAAATATTTTATATTTTACTTTGTTTTTATAAATTTCACTTTTTTTAGATTGGAAGGAGGTGATTTGATTCTCAAGCAAGCCTTACAAACTTTAAACTTCACCTAATCACCTGCGGTGATTCAATTCTCAGGCTAGCTGTACAAACTTCAAACTTTAACTAATCACCTACAGAGCTGAAACAAAGGACTGACCTTTTCATAACCCTTGCACCATTGCGGCAGGGGGTACATCGTACAGGGGCCCGGGCCTAGGGGGGCCCGGACTCAGGGGGCCTGGAAGAGTTTAGGTTCCCGCGTTACAACTTTTTAGTCCAGTCTTCATTCTTTATGGGTAAAAAATCGGACTAAATTTCAGTAAAGAACTTTTTTATATTTTTTTTTGGTCTTCGCCTAATTTTGTGGAAAAAATCGGACTAAATTTCACAATATTTGGCAAAATATCAGAAAAAAATTTTGCGCAAATTTGGTGCCTAAAGAGATTTGGGGCACTGCATCAATTTTCGTATCCCCTGGAAAATTTTCTCTTTGAGGCCCTGCATTGCGGTGATCGAATATGAAGCAAAAGCCTAATTAGTAATTGCGCCATGTTAGCAAAAGTCGCTGTCAAACATACGTGTATTTCTACGGTATTATTCTGCCAACTCCAGACGTGTCAATGGTTATGCTATTATTAAAACTAACGTTTAAAGTAGTGACATTGCAAAGTACGCCAAGTATTCGAAAATTCAGCCTTTATACAATTATTACAACTTATGTCTAAAATAGTGACGTCATAAAATTACGCCGTTTCTTGCCCATCAAGACAGAAAAACGGTGAGTTTATATTACCAGAGTGTGCATATGTTTAAAGTTTTTCATAACTACAGTATTGATAAACATAAAAGCTTAACAATATTCCAAAACTTGAAAGATTAGTAAACTGGAAAGGTTTCAACTGCATTTGTTTGACTCTAAGACAAACCAAACTTACAAAAGTAAACTAAAAGTTTTTTTTTTTGTTTCTTTGAACATGTCTGCATTCGACACTAAAACAATAAACTTTATAATTACTGTTTAATTTTAGGTTTGGGTCATGAGCTACCGGGTGCGATTCACAGGCGAGTCTTTGACTAAATTCACATTTGAAAAACTACCTGCGGGGGTTTGGCACTCACAGAAATCGGACATGAAATAATTACCTTTTAATTTAAGAGTTCAAGTCGGGAGGTTTCTAGTTTGGTTCCCAAGCGAGTCTTACGAACTCCAACAAAGTACCTACGGTTTTTTTTTCTTGGGAAAATCTTACAAATTTCGAACGTTGAAACTGGAAAATTTCTGTTGGTTCGGTCCTCAGGCCAGCCGCTCTTCTACTCTTGACCAAGTTACGGGTTCGATTCTTAGGGCGAGACTTAGGGTTACAGGTAGGGTTAGAGACCTAGGGTTAGACTCTTTTGACTAAGTTCTGGGTTCGATTCTAGGGTTGGAGACCTAGGGTTAGACTCTTTTAACCAAGTTCCGAGTTTGATTCTTAGGGTTGGAGACCTAGGGTTAGACTCTACCAAGTTCTGGGTTCAATTCTTAGGGTTAGAGCCCTAGGGTTAGAGACCTAGGGTTAGACTCTTTTAACCAAGTTCCATCTTCGATTCTTGAGGTTAGAGACCTAGGGTTGGAGTTAGGGTTAGAACCGCCAGTACAATCTTGCCAAAACCTGCAAAACCTGCAACCTCAAACCTGCAACCTCAAAACTGCAACCCCAATTTTTACAACCTCAAACCTGCAACCCCATTTTTTGCAACCTTAATTTCGATGAAAGGGAGCACATATTACTACTAAGAGGGTATAGAGATAATCCGTAAAAGCTACTCGGTTATGAAAAACAATATTTAAATTACAAAATTTTGTTTGGTTAGTTTTAACTAAAAACCATTTTAAACCATTTAACTCCCGAAAAACCTGATCTGGTGAGGCCTATTGTTTTGAACTGTGGTAACATTATTTTGGTTTTACAATTGTCCTTATAAACTTGCAATCATTTCAATTTTTTTGGTAGTTGAAACAATATTTAAAAAAATAGAAAATACACCGCGACTCTGTCTCGATATTGCAGTTTGAAACTGATTAGATGTACTGTACAGTGTCCATATAAGATCTTTGTTGTGTTATCATTGTAGAGTTTTTTATTTTTGTTGCTCTGTTGAATGATGGCACCTGCCTTTTTGCTTTTGTTGCTTTATTATACAGATGTCAACTGCAGTGTTGCTTTATTATGCTAGCATATGTGTTACACTGCTGCATTATTTTGGAATTGCTGCATTTTCACATGCAACTGTTCGTAAGAAAAATTTTCGCAGCTCAATTGCGACCTCAGGCGGCACACACTTTGAAAACCCCAGCGTAACACTGTAACACTGCATTGCTAAATTATTAAGCCGGTATCTATTGCATTTGTGGTTTGCAATTCCAGTATCTATTGCAACATTGACTTAGCACACAATTACCTATTGCAAATATATGTATATATCCACCGGTATCTGCAATTCTATATCCTTCGTTAATTTTGCTGGCATCTTTTGCATTCGTTGCTTTGCTGTAGTTTCTCATTCCGATATCCATGGAATTGTTGATTTTTGTGCTGGTTCAGTATATATTGCATTATTGTTGTTTTTGCAGTTGCATAACTTCCTTTCCTGTAGTGTGTTCGGCGCGAACAATTGGATAATCCCTACACTGTTCATTGCGATAAGCACTAAGCACTTGCACGAATCCGAGCCAATCAAGAGTTTTCAGCGGCCTAATTCACCTGTAAAATTCTTTTGGTTTTTGTGCTTGCTCAAGGATACCATGTAAAGATATTGTGATTATAGTAAAGCGTCTTAGCAAAGGATGCAATAACGTAATCATGTTGGGCTTTGTACCAGATTATGTGATCACGGTTGTTGGAAAAGAACGTCTTTGTTTTTGGCGCAAATCCGAACTTCTTGGTTGTTGGATTAGTTATACCGGTATCTGTTGCGCTAAAGCTGCACCAGAGTATAAATAATTGCATTGTTGAATGATTATAATAGTGTCCATTAAAATGCTATACTATACACCGGTATATGGATTGCACCGTTCAGTTATACACTACTACTATAGTTTTATGAAATCATCAATGATTGCATTTTTGACACTGCTTTTATTGTGCTATTATTCCGATATTTTTATTGTATTTTTGGCGTTTTGCTGGAGCAATAAACCAGCAGCTGTTATTCAACTACTGCGTGAATATCGTTGGGTAGTATATTTGGCCTATCATTGGGGCAATACTGACCCAGTTGTAATAGGCGATAAAGTATTGCGCAGATATCATTAGGGTTTAATTGGGTTATAATTAGCTTTCTATTCATTTAATATCATTGAGCCTACAGTATATTAGATTTAAGTTGGGTGACCTATGATTTGGTATTATTGGGATATCCTTGTACTACAATACACTTAGTTGATTCAATATCATTGGCCCAATATTGGGCCGAGCGTAATCAAATTCCATACGCCAATGTTGAATTTAGTTTGGCCATTATTGTGTTATCGTTGTATTACTGTTGGCGTTTAGTTTATTGAATATTATTGGGCCATTATTGGGCCGACGTGTTATTTTCCGTCATATGCCGATATCGGCATTTGGTTGGGTATCCATTGATGTGCCAACATTGTCGTATCATATTATTTATTGGTTGGATTATTGTTCATTGGCTCAATAATGATGGAGTGTTAAATTTGTGGTCATACGCCAATTATATTATTATTGGGTTTAAATTGGAACTTTGTTGAATTGCCAATATTGGGGAATCATGTCGCAATGATAAAACATTATTGTCCTGATGATAAATTTTCTGACTGAGAACTGCTCCTCGTTTGACTCCGCAAATTAATTTGATGTTGAAATGATGAGTATTCAAGAGAATAGAAATTGGTCTGCAGCTGAAACGGTGGACTCGGCTTCAATTTTCGGTCGGGTCAAATCACAAACTATATACAATGGTATTTACAAGCTTTAATCCTGTCTGACATTCCGCATTAAAAGGGGTAAAAGGGAGCGTGAAGTCTTCACCGAGTGTAGTAAACAGGTGGACACGCGGCAGTTTGACTCAAGGACCAAGTAGTTTCTTTGCTGCCTTCTGGTCAAGACAACTTCGTGAATTAACAATTGAACATGTTGTGATTTAACGTGAATTAACAATTAACAATTGAACAATCCAGACATTTTTGCAGGGGGCTCCGTTCAAGATATAATACTTTTGCAAACGTTTATATACGATTTCCCCTTTTAGTTTAATAGCTTTATGTGCAACCCGCCACCGCGTGTGGTATTCCAAAATAAATTTTTGCAAATACTGGCAGCTAGTTTAGTCTGGATCGTTGCCAGAAGTCTGCAGTGAGAGGAGCTAATTTAGGGATCTGGGGAGAGCTCTCAGCCGCCAGAGGCTGGGGATTTGAGGGAAACGCTCCAAACCGCAGGAAATTTTGCATTATATTTGCAAAATAACGTAATCTTATTTTGATAAAAATAATGCTTTTAAAACGTGGCATAGAAATTAGCAGTACAACAACATGATTAAACTGGCTTTGCAATAGGGCAATGAAGGTGGTGGCTGATAGTAAATTTCAAACTTTTTATTAAAAGTTTTGCAAGCCGTTAAATCATAAAATAAAAAATTACATGTTTTAACCTAATTAGTCTGCATTACAAAAAGACAATTTTGAAGATGTTCATTTTCTTCCACTCCCACCGACTTTTTTACTGTCAAGTCTGGACAGGAAATAGATCTTGCCCCAGTTATTGCAACCAATTTTATGTGTTATAAGCTTTTCTTACGTTTATCCGGGTTGAGCAGGGGGGGCATCCGGACCACTGGATTTTGAGAATATAATAAAAATTGTGAGAATTTCCGAATTTATTTTGCTTTTTATTTAGTAAAAAACTTTTGCTATTTTTATTTATTTTGTCTTTTATTTATCAAAACTTTTTTATTTATTAAAAATTTTATTTATTTTGTTTGAGAATTTCCGGATTTATTTATTAATTTTGAAAATTTTCGGATGTCCACTGGGTTGAGCGCGGGAGGGGGGCATCCAGACCACTTGGATTGCCTTGACAAACGTACGGACGTTTTGAGCAAACAGTAGTTCAATAAAGTCATTAAGATTTAAAGCGCTTGATACTGATCCTGTTTCGCCTTGTCCGGCTCATCAGGAAAAATAGCTAATCAGAAATTTAAAGTCAAAAACCACGTTTACTCTAGGTTTTGTGTGTTTGTCATTTTTACAAAGCTTGAACGCGAGCTCAAAATGTCTACACTGAATAACTTTTTCGCCATTACATTTCACCTGAAGCCAATGCACAATAACTGCAAGCGTAGCTCATCGCTCTAGAGCAAAAAGCTTCCGACCCCAAAAACGCTCAAGCTAAGTCTTGCTCAAGTTTAGCGACAGCGCCTCGTCGATCTTGTTGAAACTGCAGTTGAACGTATTTTAAACCGTAGACTCTTTATTAGTAGACTGGAAACTGGCAGTTTTGTATTTTTTTCTTCACAGTTCAATTGTTCTTCGAATAGGCCGATTTGTTCAATCTGCGTAACTTGTTTCTTCTCGGTTCACCTGTTCTTCGAATATGTCGAATCAAATCAGTCGAATACGCGTGACCGCAAAAAAACTTTGCAACAAGAGCAACTTTATTTTTCTTCAAATCTCTTCTTTTTTCTCTGCGCGTCTGTTTCTAGTCTACTAAATAATGGAAAGTCTATGTTTAAACAAATAAAAATAAGCTTGCGCCAACTCAAAACGGGAGCACCGTGTAACTGCGAAGCTTAAAAGTTGCAGCAGTTCGACAGATTAAATTTTGCGAGCATAAATTTAGTTATTGAGCGTTCTGGTTAGTTTTGCTAAAATCACTTTTCTGATTTGTTTAGTGTATTTTATTGTGCGAAGCTAAAACTGCCTGAACCAAACCTAATAAAGAATGACCAATGACACCATCAGCCATAAGACGAGTGAAATTTAATAAATCATCAAAAAATAATTTCAGGGACAATTTCAGAGTCATTCACATTTTATACATTTTCAAGCGTCAGTTTAACAAAATATGAAGTTATTACCACTGTCTACAAGAATATTAATGGAGTAGCTCTATTTAGATATTTCACATTTTTTAGCACTAAAACTATTATAACCGTATAAATTTGAAATGTTTAAATACCAAATGTTCGACGAAACAAATTCAATCATAAGTTTGACAAAAAATTACGAATGGTCTCCGCCCAGAATAACGGTGACGAGTTTGGAAACCCTTATCAAGAAATTCCGAATCCCTGCTATGACGTAGGTAGTGGATACCTTGACTGTGAGTGAAAAGCAATTTTTAACTACCAAAAACTTACAGATGGTATTATGTGCATTGTTTCATTAGCTATACTTACTGACCAGTTGGTCAAGCTACAACGCACTCGTCTATGGAGCGGAGAGTCTAAGATTCAAAGCTCAGGCCGGTCAAATCAGTCACAGGCTTGACGATAGCTCGCCACTGCTGCGACATTTTTTCAAAAGGATTTGTGCTGCCCACAGGCGCAATGACGAGAAGATGGTCCCGCAAACTTGTTGCACGCTTCGGCGTAGTACAGCGAGTATAATGAAAGATTTGATTTTTGTGTTTGATGCCTACTGGCCAATTGGTCGAGCGATAATTTGTTCATTTCTGGAAGGAGAGATACAAGGTTAAAATCTCGGGCCCATCGAATTGGACACAGGGTTGCCAACCGTTTGTCTTTGATACGACATTTTTTCGAAAGGATCTGCAGGCAGGAGGAACAAAGACACGAGTATCGGCCTGAAAACTCGTAACACGATTCGACGTACTATAATGCAGCAAGCATATTGAAGATTATTTCATTTTACTATGTTTAAAAGAGAAGCAACACATTATTAATTCTTCAAGGCAATTGAATCTTATCAAGAGCTGTTTTGATGCATAAGTTAAAAATAGGTTAGTACTTCTGTTTGCTTATAACTGCTCTAAATTGCTGCTCACAATGTGTTCTTTCGCTGTAGGTTGCTAACAAAAAGACGCATGGCTTATTCACTGTCTCGAAAAATTGGATAAAAAAACCATCATGCACTTCGATCGACATTAGTAAGTGCAGTATACAAGAAACTTCAATTTCTAAAAATCGATGAGACTTTAGCTCGAAGCATTATATAATGCAGTTAATGCACATTGACATTATTTCAAATTAATTTTTTTTATTATACTTGCTGTATAACTTCGAAACGTGTTCGTTTGGGGAAAAATCCTTGTCTTTGCACGTGCTGGCAACACATCACATCGAAATAAAAAATGTCACAGCAATAGCGAATGATTGGCAGCACTTTGTCCGATTTAAGTATAGCCCAAGATGTGAACTTTTCAGAACCACTGATCCAGAAACGAACGCGTTACCGCTCCCTCATGTTTGTAATTGTTTCAGGGAGTGACTATATCTCACCGAAAATTTTAAAGTTAAAGAGAATGAGTGAAATATATGGGGTTTTTGCGGTTCATTTTTCATTTATTTCTTTAAAGATTGAAATTTGGGTTAGAGTTAAAGTTTAGGTTAGTGTTAGGCTTTTGGTTAGTTTCAGAGTTAGGACCTGAGCTTGGGTTAGCTTTGGGTCAGAATTGATCAAAAAGTAGATGAAAGTAGTTATGTATATGGCGTGTTCGGTGCACAAAGGTCACGTGACTGCACCGTAACCGTCCTTGTGTCTCAAATTAAGATAGAAGTCACGTGACTGCACTGTAACCGGCCCTGTCTCAAATTAAGATACCTTTGGTTGAAAACTGTTTAGGTCACATTACTCTCAAAAATGCACTGGAAACAAAGTGAACTCACATGACTAAAAATGCACTGAAACCGTCCTTGTGTTTCAAATTTTTTTAAAAATCGTGGTTCTCGGTCCCCCCTTCCACTAATATCGTGGAAAGTATTAACCTCATAAATGAGGGGGTATCACATGCAACCAGCATGTTCATTGTCGCCGAGTTTCGATTCTCTTCCATTTTCATTTTATAAAAATTTAATAACTGAAAATAGTAATAAAATTTTTTTTATGGTAATAAAATAAAATTAAATTAAATAAAAATGGTAATAAAATAAATACAAATAGTTTTGTTTGATTTCATTCATCATCTGAGCCGGCATTTATCTCTTGTTGAAGTACTTTAATAGTTTCGTCAACCACAAGCAATTCTGCTTCAGTTGTCTTCAATTTTTTTACCATTTCTCTCATTCTTTCTTTCTGCTTTCTTTTCTTCTTGAGATTCTAGACCTTTCCATCGTTTTCCTAGCAAGTTTCAACCTGGCTGCATTTTTTGAAACTTTTGTTGTTACTAGGGACGACAAAAATTGAGTTGTTGGATCAATTTTTATGGCTGCACTTTGGTTTTGGTTGTTATTCTTCATTGTTTGATTTGATGTTTCACCAGCATTCATTTTGTAGATTAACAGCTTTGTATTCGTTTATATATAAGCGCGACAGGTGACGTACGTAGTGGAAAATTTCTCTTAAATCACCTGACTCAGACATAACGCATCGACTGAAACAAAATTGTCACGCTAAAATGAAAAACTTTTTTCAAAAACGATCGTGACAGTTTTTCCGATCGTGACAGTTTTCGTAAGCTTGAATGATTTCGTGACGTAGTGCAAGCTGTCTGGCCGATACCAACAAACGCTGTGTTTCAATCGCATTTAATTCTTTTCAATAATTAGTTTGATTTTGTCATTTTCTATAGGTTTCACTTTAATTGTAAAGCCATTGCTATCAAATCTTTTCACTTTGGGTTTACCGTACGCCTTTTGTATTCTTTCAATGTCTTCTTTTGATAGAACATCACTTGATACTTTTGACCACTCGTGTTTATAAGTAGGATACATGATAGAATCTGTACTTTGTGAATGGGTTAAACCTAAACAATGACCTATTTCATGAACAGCTACTACAAATAAGTTGTGTTTGGGAGGTGTTTCTTGGTCTGTCCAATCTTCATCAGCATCAAAATGTAAATCACCCCCAATTCCTGAACCTGGATAAAATCCATGAGCTAAAACACCGCCTTTACCTTTAAAAGGGAATCCATCGCCATGTTCCTTGGCACAAAAACTAATTTTTATGTCACAGGGCTCATTTGGCTGTACTTTCTTAAATTTAAGTGCTGTAGGTTTATCCCAAACTTTAAAAGCAGAATCAATTTGTTTGTGTATCGATTCTTCTGTAAGTTTTGGTGTTAAGTTCGTGATACAGTAAGTTAAAACACGTTTATTCCACTTTTGTTTTATATCTTCTATATTTTCTGGAACTGATAAGTTTGAAGGTTGAAATCCACAAAACATCTTTTATTTATATGTAGATTTAAGTTGCTCTAATTCTTCAATCGGAATCCAGCTATTAAAATTATTGCTGTATCCAGACCACTTAACTAATGCCGATTTCTTTTTATTATCTTTGCGAACAACTTTTTCTATTCTGAATTTAGTTTGATTCGTTTTCAAAAGTTCTTGTTCATAGAAAGTTCCAGAAATTAAATCACCACGAAGATCAGTGATTTCGTAAGTGTGTGGATTGGTATTTAAAACTTTAGAAATTAAAAACAGTTCCTCTGTCCAGTTTGGAGTAAAACCCTTGTCAAAAAGTTTTCGCTTGTATTTTGAAAGTCTTACTGTGTCACCAACTTTAAATTTTGCTTTTGTTTTTATTGGTTTAATTTTAGCGTACAAATTATAGTAAACAATTCCTTGATTTTCTTTTTCACTAGCTTGAACAGGCGTCATTTTCACGGATGAATGATAGCTGTTATTGTACTCATCAACTATCTCAGGTAGCATGTCTAAATACTGAGTTGAACTTTGTTTTGTAAATTGCTTCCACATTTTATTTTTGATAGTGCGATTCCAGCGTTCAACAACAGAACTTTTTTCTTCATTTTCAGTTGAGTATAATTTAATGCTGTGTTGGTCCAACAGGCTTTTCGTATTTTTGTTGTAAAATTCTTTTCCCTTATCAGTCCATAAGAATTTTGGAATTCTTTTTTCTTTGAAGATTTTCTTGAAAGCATTAGCAACAGTTTTACCCGTTTTGTCTTTCAAAGGGACTATCCATCCGAATTTGGAAAATACGTCAATTACCATAAGTAAATATCGGTAACCTTTATTCCATTTGCTAAACTTTTGCATTTCTACTAAATCAGCCGCCCATATTTCATCAATTGATTTGCTTATAACTCGGCGTCGCAGAAACTTTTTCTTTACTGGTTTGTGTAGTTCATCAGCTAGTTCTGTTTGCCACGACGCCTTTTCCCGTTTTTTGCACCTAACCCCAACTTATATTTTGTTCCAATTGCTGCTTGAACTAACTTTTTATCAAAAGATTCTCGAATACCTTTGGTTTTTGTTTGCGATAAACTGTCTAACATATCTTTATCACATTTTAGTTTACCTTTTTTATTGTCATTATCACGGTAACAAATATCATGTTTCATTGCAATAGCATCTATTTGATTGTAAGGTTCTTGTCCAGGAAAAGGCTGATCATTTTCATCAAGCTGCTTATCTAGTGGATTATATGGCCCAGTGTACTTGTGACTTGGAAGAGTGAACCCACCTTTTGGTTTTGGTAATTTTCCTATCGCAGCATGAAGGTCTAACAAGCCTCCTTTTTTGTTGGTTTTAATGAAACTATGCTTTGTAATACCACAACTAGCACAAATGCAACGTAACATCAGGCGACCATTTCCTTTTGCTTTTATAATTTCATCAGAACCTGGAACACATTTAGTTTTTTTCTTTTCTCTAACACAATAAGTTTCCATCTTTAATATATGATACATAAAACTTCATAAACATTTCATTAAAAGGTGTAGGTTTTTCATGAAAATCTAACAATAGTTTGTTTGCTGTTCTCCCCTTATTTCGCTCTGTTATATAATACACACAGTAGTAACCACAAAGAATTGAGTTAATATTTTGAATTTGAGCATCATTGTAAATAATGTTTTTGTTTGTAGTCTTCATATATTTAACAACTTCATTTGGGGGTACAAGTCCAAAGCTGTCGAAGTATTCTACTTTATCTGATTTTTCTTCGTTGTAAACACAAACCCAATGAGTTCCACTACCCGCAAAATAATCTTGTAAGTTTACGACAGCTGACTCATTTTTATTCATTGCTTTTGGTAACATATCTTTGCTAAATGTTCCACGATAATTGTCACACTTAATCATGATTTTATCAATGTCTAAGTTTGTTAATGGTTTCATTTATTTACTGCTTTATTAGTTGCTCCTTGAATGGCCCCGGAAGCAGCTGCTAATCCCAAAGTTGGCAAAACCTTTTTAGCTAAAAACGGTAACACTAGTTTTCCTAAATTAAGTAAGCTACTTAAGAAACCACCTTGTTTTTGCAATTGCGTTTTACTAAAGTTTATTTGTATACCGTGTCCAGACGCTTTTGATTTGTTAATTCTATTTATCTGTCGACTCGTCAGTTGCAAACTAACGTTGCCTTTAGTCTGTAAACTTGCATTTGTTAGTCTAACACTTACACTAGTTTTGCTTTTATATGCATTTGCAATTTTTTTCTTTTGATTTTGTGTCAAGTTCAATGAGTAATCGTGGTACATTTTATATTAGACTTTATAAAATCAAACCCAAGATCGGAACATTTTTGAAAGGAGAATTTTTTCCTAGTATTAAACCTTTTCCGAGAATCTGAGGTTCGTCGAAGCGATAAGACCTACCTTGTCTTTTTGTTCCAGGCAACATAAGCCCTTTACCCTTTGATCCAGGTAACACAAGTCCTTTTCCTCCTAACAAACTGGGCAGCAAGCTACCTGCTAAACCTGCTAAAAGAGTTCCAATAAAACCACCCTGTTTTGAAATTTGTAGTTTTGATAGCTTCAAAGTAACACCTGAACCTTTTGCTTTAGCATCATTTATTTTGTTAACTTGCATCTTTGTTAAACCAAGAAAGTCTGATCCCTGTAACTGGTGGTTATTAAATGTGAGTGTAAGCCCAATTTTGTTTTGAAAAGCTTGTTTTATTTTTTCTTTTTGAAATTGTGATAAATTTAATCCGATTTTAACATACATTTTTATTTATACTCAGATAATTACATTCATTCGACCTGAAAGTCCTTCTAACTGAAGGTATCTATCAGAAAGTACGACTGCATAAACATAGAAAGCTTGGTCAGCGTTATTTGCAATATTTCTAAAGTTACCACCAAGATTAAACCTTATTTCAATATCTGCCGAGCTGTTTTTAAGTCGTTCATTGTGTTTACTAACATCAAAATGATGAATTGGATACAAACTAGCCCAGTCTTCAGCTGATAATTGACAGCCCGTGTCGGCATCTTGGTATTTGTTTACAGCCTCTAGAAAACTCATGTATAAACGCGAATAATTTCTATTTTGTGGAGTAAAATTACATTCAAATTCTCGTTCAGGATATTGAATGCTGTTTATTCTGCAACTAATACGTCTTAAGTTTGCATTGTCAAAAATCATATTATTTAGCTGCTGGTTGTTATCTCGTTCACTTGATTGAAACGCAACAAACACATGCCTAGGAAGTTCTGTTCCCGGCTGGGTTGTTATTCTCCAAGTCATGCTTGTTTCTGTTGACTGAAACATTGTTCGATACACTCTCATTTGTTCAAAGTATAGCTGTTTTATATGTCCTTTTACTAACATAGCATCTATTTCCGATTCAACTCTTAAACTTGGTTTCACTTTAGGCATCCACAAAGAGATATGACTTATGTTAAACTTACCAGCAGCAACACCATTTGCACGTAAAATATAGTTATTAGATGTTTCTCTATCCACGACTATACTGTGTTTAACACCCCTAAAAACCTTATCGATATCACGACAAAATCCAAATATTTGGGAAAGAGGAAGCATTAAAGTAATTTGCTTATTTCCCGTAGTAATGTTCTGTCTTGCGGTGAAACCAATATTTGCTTGTAGATTGTTGTTGTATATTTCTACGATTGCTCTAAGACCATTACGTACAGCATTTGCATTCGCATCATCAGCTACACCAACAAAATTTTGTTTAAGAGATGGGGAACCAGTTCCAGTGTCTTTAAACCACAGCATGTTAGAGGCGGTTGATCTTGAATAATCATCACTAAAGCTAACTAAATTGAGTATTGTTGATGCTTGAGGTAGATAAAGGTTTATGTTTTCTATAGTTTGGTTATTTAATTGATATTGCGCAGTTTGAAATAAAGACCAACCGTTATTTACTAATGAAATTACGTCATTGTTATTGTAATTAGCATTCGCATTAGTTTGAAGTTTTCCTCTGATTTCTAGGTATGCTTTATGCGGTAGAAGAAAAACATCTTCATCTTTTGTTTCAATAATGTGCTGACCATCTTTGTTCATATTATTTGAGTCTCTCGGAAGGTATTCGACATATTCAAACTCAGTAATCGAATTGTCCACTAAGTTTGTTTCTTTAATTTGCAAATATGGATTCGTTAGTTCTGTCATTTTATAATTAAGACATATAATTTTTAAATCCTGATCCAGCAATTAAATTACTTAAGATAGCTCTCGATCTGTCGTTGAGATTTTCTAATTCTCTGTCATTGATAATTTGCTTGTTTATTGGTATATTTTCTAAGATTGGTTCTAATGCCTTTTTTGCGGGTTCTAAGGCTTTATTCAGTAAAGGTGCAGCTAGTTTTTTAATCTCAGTCTTCACTCCAGTAGGAATTCTGTTAAGAATCTTAGAACCAGTGCTGATTACGTTCCTTACCTTGTCGTAAACATTTTTAAGCAAACTTCCACCTATGATTTTCTTTTTATGAAATCTAGTTTCTCTTTGTGATAACATTTATAGTTAAACTACATAATCTCTCTCAGGTGAACATAGTAAGTCACTCGTTCATTATTCATATTTACAAAATTGTTATCTTGATCTTTTATAGAGAATCGGATACTATCAATTTGACTTAAATTTTTGATTGGAACGTAAATGTTTTGCTTAGGTTCAACTTGAATCAAATATCCCGGTGGTACGTTTGGACTAAGAGTATAAAGTAAGTCACTAGACGCTCCGTTTATGTAACTTCCATCAATTAAGCTGCAATGAATCTGAAGGCTGTTGATATTTGTAATATTTACAGGATTTTGACTATTATGAATTCCATTTACACCCAAAAATGCCGAATCAAATCCTAAAACGTCACCTATTGAATCTGAATTCGAAAATCAACTATGTAATCATTTTTAAGTTCAATTCTTGATTTTAATGTATTAAAATTTGGTGTTATAGTTATATTATTTTTATCATCACGTCTCTGTTCCATCAAGTACTTGATTTCATTATTGAGATCTTCAATATTATAGCTCCCTGGAGGAATCGATAATAATCGTGCAGCTACTCCATCTGGTGAATAAAAAAATTTATTATTGCTGCTCGTTATGTTATGCCAAGAGTACCATATTTGAGCATTGATTAAGGACATCTCGTAACTTTTTTTAATGTCTAGTTGCAACGGTGGATTAAAGCTAGTTATAAAATCTTCTGATTTTCCTTGTCCTTTCCTAGAGTCAAAGAAAAGTGGTATTGATGTCATTTTAATATATTGTCAAATAATTTTTGGTGGTCGCAGTGTGAAATGCATTTGTTTAATTTTAGTTTTTTCAAAATGTTTGCAATTTCTTGATCCAAACGTTTGTTATTATTGCCAGCTTGTTTGGCTGCTACTAGTAAATTAAGTCTTTCACAAAGTTTGTTGGGATCTTTAAGCCCTTTTCCAAAGGTAAGTTCCATTCCTCCTAATAATTTATTTAATTTTTCTCTGTACTTTTTAAAAGTTTTTATTTGCTCATCAATCACTTCTGTATCAGCATCACGTCTTCTTCGTAAACCATCTAATCTTTGATTGATTAATCTAGCTCTGTCTTTCAATGCGTTTATGTAATCTGGCCCGCGTTTTACAAGCTCAACAATATCAGTCTCAAAATTGTTTTGTGTAAGCAATTCTTTTTCTTCGTTATCGAAAGCACTCTCAAAGTGCACAGTATAAATTGATCGAGGTTTATCTTCAATGGCAAGCTGTTGCTGTATGTGTTGAATTAGTTGGTCTTGCCTTTTATCAGTTTTTTTCTGAGTTTCTTCAAACGTTTTAGTAATGGGACGAAATATTTCAGAAGCAGACTTTTGCAGTTGTTGTTTGGCTACAATTTCTTTTTGCAGCTTTTGTTTCAAAAGCTTTCGGTTATTAATATAATCCTTTACAAGTTTATTTTTGTTTTTCAACTCTTCTTCATTTACAAATGGCATGTTTACTATATAGCATATAAAGCTTAAGCCCAAAAATGGTCAAAGCATTTTCTGTAACGAAGGGGTAGGTGTTTGGCTGTTTTGTCCAGCACCATAAAATTGTAAGGATCTTTGGTTGCTTCACGGTAAATCGACTCCATTTCTTCTTTTGTTATACCTTTAGCATGATCGTCAGTAATGTGTCTGATATCTTTGTTGTCTAAGTTCCCGAAAAAAACAAAACAGTTAGTGTTTCTTCTTATGTACTTCGGAGTGTTGAAGTATGACTGGGTGAGGTAAATACAGTTGCAATTTCTGTTTCTAGATAAAGAAAAGTATTCCATCAGTTTTTTCATATTGTCTAGCTTAATGTCGTCAAAAACTATTACTTTCTGTTGAGGGTCAAGCTCTTCTACTGGAGGCAAGTCTTCAGGGCTTAGCACTTCAATACCTTGCTCTTTTAAAAATCGATACTTATCTTGCTCAGGATTAACAGTATAAACACAACAAAGGTCGTAATTCATCCACTTGAGAACCATGTTTAAAAGCAAATTTGTTTTTCCTGATCCTGTCGATCCTACTATCATGTAATGGCAATCTGGTAGAAGATAATGATGTTTGATTTGCTTGTTGTCCCCACTTAAATATTTATCAAAGTTTATTATATTCATTTATAATAAAGAAGGACAAAATGAATATTTCAAAATTTGGAACAAGTGGAAGTCAATCTTCAAGTACTGTTAAGGTTGTAGGTATTGAACACAAAGTTTCCAAGTCAGGAGATATAATGTATGGTGATTTAAACTTAAACAACCACAAAATTACAAACTTAGCCAATCCTGTAACAGAATCAGATAGTGTAAATAAAGGATTCTTGGATAATGCAATTAGCAACATTGTCCACTTTGCCGAAAGCTCTGAGTTTGGTTCGAGGTTGGCTACTTTAGGTATAAACAACAATGGTCAAAATGTTGTATCGTCCACTCAAATTCAAATTCAGAGGTCTCAAATATATGGTGTGGAAGTACTTGGTCGTTTACCAAACAGGGTCTTTCGTATAGAAAATATTCCACCTAACAACGCATCAATTGAATTAGGTGAATCATTGATTCTAAAAGGACTTGTTGAACCCATTCTACCTTCTGATGCGGCAACTAAACAATTTGTTGAAAATTTAGTTACAAATGTGAGAGATAATATTAACTTACAAGGATTACACACTATCATAAATTTACGAGATCCCACAGCACCAGGTGAAGCAGCAAACAAAAATTATGTTGACCAAATAACGCAACACATTCAAACCGAAGACGATAATGTAACCATTTCACGAAACTTAGATATGAAAAATCATACCATTTTCAACGTAGGTAGACCTTCCGAACCTACCAGTGCAATAAATAAACGTTATTTTAAACGAAATATATATCGCCCAAAATTTCAAATATTTTTGGGTGCTTCTTCGAGGCCAATTCCATCAAGTGCTATTCATTCAGTTCGTACTAATACAGATCACAATTTACATTTCGTGAGTGCACCTCTTGTCGCTGGGAACGATTTTCTGTCTTTGCAATCCGATAGTATTCATTTGAGAGATGAGGTAACCAGCAGTTACATCGAAATAAGCGTAAGCGGACTTGTGAAAGTTACCAGTTATGACGATGAAGACAAATTACACATTGATATAATTCGTGTTAGTCAAGGAGAAACAGATAAAATATGTAAAACAACAGTAACACCCCCATTTGATTGTTTTAATTTAAACTGCATTGTTTTTCCTAATCCTTCTCGAGATGAGTTTCGCATACAATACAACTATGTTTCTTCAAATTCTTCGGTATCAATGAATATGAGCAGCGTTGTAATTAAAGTTAAACAGCTTGAAGTGGGTGATCAACCAGAAGCGTAATTGTATATCGTAAAATAAACAATGGACTTTAACCACATTAGTAGAAAATTGACTCAAGAACAAGTGAATGAATTGACAAAACTGTATCACACTTATCACAAACAGTATTGGTGTTATAAGAAAATGTTTAAAAAATTTAAAAGAATGGACTTAGCTCTAAAGCTGTCATCTGTTATTTTTACTACAACTGGGGCCGTGGTTGGTTCTGTTACATTAAATCCGATTTTCTTGGCGTCTGTTAGCGGTACAGGCGTTCTTTTACAGACAATAACGACGCAGAAAAATTTTTCCAAAAAAACTGAGTCTTGTAGATATGCTTATCAATCGTATCAGAAATTACTCAACAAGTTAAAATTGTTTTTAAGATCTGGTGATATTGACGAGTTTTTCGAAAGAGAACTTGCTATGGTTGATGACCAAGTTGCTGATATATGTCCACCAATTTCTGAAAGCTATGAAAAATTACATGCTAAACGATTTGTTTCCACATGATTTCATATTTTTTACTTAATGCATCACTAATTTTGTATGAAGGTTGTTTGGGAATGTCTAAATATTCTAAGATTTTATTTATAAAAAAATCTATCTTGGGAAACCTTTTACCAGTGAAGCTTTGTAGTTGGTTTTCCACGGTTGTCCAAATGTTCATAAATGCTTGTATTTCATCAGCAGACAATTCAAGGCGTTGTAATTTATTTTTAACATAAGCAGTTCTGCAGTAAACTG
The DNA here is from genome assembly GCA_963965965.1 of Trididemnum nubilum. Taxonomy (NCBI): domain Eukaryota; kingdom Metazoa; phylum Chordata; class Ascidiacea; order Aplousobranchia; family Didemnidae; genus Trididemnum; species Trididemnum nubilum. The sequence continues at coordinate 5,718,373 of OZ014487.1, forward strand.
ATTTACGTAAAACAACATTACGTGGGTTATAATCAATCCAGTCGTTTACAAAATATGGGTGATGAACTACACCACAGTTAATACAAGTTCTATTTCCATTTATAATTTTTATGTCAAGATTTTCACAACAATTTTCATCCATCTTTTTTTTATAATAGCATATATTTTTTTTTTAATTAATAATGACCATAAGCAAAACTATCAATTCCATTAGAAAGAATATATCGTTTATCATCAAAACACGAAAGAGACTTCTTGTTGATTTCAACAGAATAAATTTTGTGGTTTTCACTTCTAATTGATTTCATTTTATGAAACATTTGACGATTATTGAAGAGCGTGTTTTTGTAATCTTCGTGCTTTAACAGATTCCTCACTACATTTTTTTTAATTCCTTTTGCAGTTTTGCAACCTCTTTCATCTTTTGTGACGTAGCTGTACATTTTAGATCTAAGTCCAACAAATTCTACTATTGGCACACCTGCGGCTTCATCTTTCATCTTTCCAATTACTTTCTTATTTTTTAGGTCATAAAAGTTTGAGGTTTCTTTGTAACCACTGAAGTCGAATTTGTCTTTGTCAGCCCAAAAATCTTTGTATACGTCTTCTGTTTTTATATCATATGTTACTGAATCTGTATCTGTAAATAAGAGTTTTGCATTCTTGCCATATTTCTCTCTAATGTAATTATAATGAAAATCATACATCAACGTTTTTGAAATATCGAGAATACACATTCCTACATACGCGGGGCGGTTTAGGGTTAAAGATTCTTTAATTTTATGAACTGCAACAAGATTTTTATTAAATATTTTGCTGCTAACGTAGGTTGGTTTTGCACAATGCTTTAATAGTTTTTCTGGTTCGTTGATCAGAGTAACATTGACACGTTTACGAAGATTTTCAATTGTTTTTCCAAACACTGAGTTGTTCATAAGTTTAAAAAAATCTTTCTCAAAGTCAGACTTGGCGGTTTTTCGCTTTTCTGTATTGAAATCAATATACTTTTTTAACCAAGGTGATTCGTTAAATTCTAATACCCGATGTACTTTTGTAACTTTTAAGCCTAATTCAATATATTGCTTTAAGTTTCTGTAATAAAGAACATAACTCTTTTTTGGTTTTAAATTAGGTATTAATTTTTTAACTCCTTCAACTTTTATATTAAACTGAGTTTGTAATTGTTTACAGTAGTCTGAAAGGAGGTGATGTTTAATTTCCATTTTTTCTGGAGCTAGTGGATAGTCATTATGACTATCATGAAGGTGTTCAGGATAGTCCAGGTCAACTTCTAGTATTAGTCCTTTTCCTTTAGGTAAATTTGCTAAATCAATTTCTTTTTCTGATAGCCATTTAAAACCACCCGTTGGTAAATTTTGGCTCATTGCCCATCCATATAAATTGTTTGCATCAAGATATGTAATATAATTTGATGGCTGCTTTGAATCATAATTATTCATGTATTTGTTGTTAGCTTTAGCATATCTTTTAGAAATGTATGAAACTCCCCCTCTCACACCTTTTTCAATGAAAAGAAATTTGTCAATATCTGTCATTAATTCCAGTTTTATTTCAGTCATTTTAAGCATTGCATCCCATGATAAACCGGGAGAAGTAAAATAATGGCAAGGGTCTAATTCGTAATATTGAAGACAAGTCTTTCGAAATTTCTCAAATACATCTGCTAACAGCAAAACATCTGACTTAAGGTACAAGTCGTGGTATTGTCCCATGGATTCCAACTTGAAAGTAGTCCACACATTCTGCGCATGCTTGTAATCCTCATTGCTTATATCTTCATCGGTTAAAAGACTATAGAATTCCTTTTTTGATGGGAGGTTTCTGTCGTCAAACTTATCAAAGCTGTTCATATAATCGTAGGGATAAACTCCTTTTCTTTTCATTAGTTCTAGTTTTTCATCCTGAAATTCTTGTGATGTGTATTTTAAGTCAGAAAGTGGAACGTTCTTAACCAGAGTTTCTAATGAGCTACTCATGAATTGGAAGCTATCGATAAATTTTAAATGTTTGCCTAAGAAAAAAGTCATGTATTTTTCTAGATTGTTTGGAATTACTTTGATATCCTTTTCAAACTTTCCTATTTCTTGCATAATAAAATGTGAATCATAACCCCTTAAATTATGAAAGATTACTGGTATCTTATGAGTAAGTCTGAAGTTTCTATTACATTCATTATGTGCCGCCCCTCTGTATTTTCCTGTAATGTGACAATGATCTCTAACCCTTTTGTCTTCCTCAGAAAAGCCTTTTTTACAAATGTGGCATTTTGTAGCTGCTTGAAAGTTTTCTTCATCTTTGTTCGTTAAATCCATAGGTTGATTGAAATGTTCATTTTTCGTTTTTTCACAATAGTCAACTTCTTCCAACATAGCTTCCAAAAATTTATAAACAGCGTTTTTACCTCTATACAGTTGAATTGGTCTACTGAATTTATCGTCATAGCAACAAACTATTTTGTAGGAATAGCCGCAATCAATATGTTTTTGGTATCTTTCTGTGTAGGACTTTTCATCATTTGGCTGACAGCTGCCAATCTTTTGAGTTATTGCTTCAAAATCAGCATATATAACAAAGGGAACTGGTAGTTGTTTTTGAAAGTTATTAAACTTCACCGAGCTACCTTTTTTGGGCATTTGTATTGCTTGCTTTCCATTTATAATTACGCAGTTTGGTGTGTGTTTGTGTAGAATTTCCTCGCTGCTAAAACATTGAAGACAATATCTGCAGAAATGTTTTCTGTGTTGGTGCTTGCTTTGATTATACATAAATCTATTAAAGTCTTTTATCCAAACATAATGTTGCTTTTCGTCTTCCATTATCAATAATAAATCGAGAGTTGTTTCAAAAACCTTTTTAGACACAAATAAAGGAAAGCGTTGCTTGTTTTCATAACCAATAACATTAATGCTGATGTTATTTTGTTCTTCAATTTTTGGTATTTGCTTGATAGAAACTGGAAACTCTATACCGTCATAATTTAGTGTGTCTACATATTTTTTGTAATGACTTATTCTTTCACGATTGCTTTTTACTTTCTCACTGTATACTTTAGCTAAATGACACCACCTAAAGCATTCGTTGTCTTTGTTTTTGATGTTAATTAGTCCTTTCTTAGCATTTCTAAGTTCTTCCGGTAATGCAATATGAGTTAATCCATGAAGAGGGGTATATTGAACTAAGTTAACGAAGTGCCCATCGACAGAAAATATAGACCATCCAGAACCTTCACTAAGCCAATTTCCAATTTTATTTATTATTTGATTGGATGCATTTTGTTGCATTTCACTCACATCATCTTTATTTAAGATGACAATTGCTCTGCTGTTAAAAAAAGCCGTCTTGGTTACTGCTTTGTCTTCTGTTTGTTTTTCAAATGTAATTTTAAGAGTAATTGTTACTTTTAATCCTTTCATTTTAATCAGGTCTAACCGTAATTTATCATGTACGACTTTTTGTGTTTCATTTAATTGTTTCAATGGGCTAAAATCAACAATATCAACATCATAAGATTTAGCATAGTTTTTCAGAGCAGTTTTGAGTAACTGCACTTTAATTACCCGTTTAGGAAAAAGATTTAAAATTTTTTGAAATGCTGCTGAAGCACTTGCTTTAATGGTTGGTGGTACGTAAGCCATCAGCCAATCGGCAAAATCATTTATACGCTTTTGAACTTTACCAGCTGCATTAAGGGCTATTTTCTTTAAGGTTGGGGGAAAATTTCTAAAGGGTGACGGTTTTAAAGTAGAAACTCCAATATCTGGAACCGCCTGATCTAAAATATTTGATTGGTTCATTTTATTATATAAGAGAAGTTATCTTTAAATGCTTTTTATACTTAAGAAAATTTTGTCTGTGGTTAAATAAAAATGAGTACTAAATTAGTGATTGAAAATCGTGAGTTTTATTTTCATCCAACACACAAAGCATACGCTGGGAGCATTGATGGATGCGTTGTTCATGTTGTTACTAGAGAACCAACATTTGGAAGCATAAATGAAAAAGGTTATTATGAAATGACTGTTGAAGATTACTGGGATAGAATCTTGGTTCATAATTTTATATGGGAATGTCATCATGGGCTATTAAAAAATGATGAAAAATTAAAACACATTAACAAAATACGTTGTGACAACAGATTAATAAATTTAAAGCTTCGAAGTTCAAATGAAATTGTTGTAAAAATTTCGACAAACAAAAAGATAAGCTACGTTTAGTTAGTTTACATAACAACATTCTTTAACGCTATACTAAAGGGTAAAATGAGCCATTAGAAGTCCAGCATGAGCACAGCCTTTGTTTACATCAGGTTTTTAACCCATTCACAAAGTACAGATTCTATCATGTATCCTACTTATAAACACGAGTGGTCAAAAGTATCAAGTGATGTTCTATCAAAAGAAGACATTGAAAGAATACAAAAGGCGTACGGTAAACCCAAAGTGAAAAGATTTGATAGCAATGGCTTTACAATTAAAGTGAAACCTATAGAAAATGACAAAATCAAACTAATTATTGAAAAGAATTAAATGCGATTGAAACACAGCGTTTGTTGGTATCGGCCAGACAGCTTGCACTACGTCACGAAATCATTCAAGCTTACGAAAACTGTCACGATCGGAAAAACTGTCACGATCGTTTTTGAAAAAAGTTTTTCATTTTAGCGTGACAATTTTGTTTCAGTCGATGCGTTATGTCTGAGTCAGGTGATTTAAGAGAAATTTTCCACTACGTACGTCACCTGTCGCGCTTATATATAAACGAATACAAAGCTGTTAATCTACAAAATGAATGCTGGTGAAACATCAAATCAAACAATGAAGAATAACAACCAAAACCAAAGTGCAGCCATAAAAATTGATCCAACAACTCAATTTTTGTCGTCCCTAGTAACAACAAAAGTTTCAAAAAATGCAGCCAGGTTGAAACTTGCTAGGAAAACGATGGAAAGGTCTAGAATCTCAAGAAGAAAAGAAAGCAGAAAGAAAGAATGAGAGAAATGGTAAAAAAATTGAAGACAACTGAAGCAGAATTGCTTGTGGTTGACGAAACTATTAAAGTACTTCAACAAGAGATAAATGCCGGCTCAGATGATGAATGAAATCAAACAAAACTATTTGTATTTATTTTATTACCATTTTTATTTAATTTAATTTTATTTTATTACCATAAAAAAAATTTTATTACTATTTTCAGTTATTAAATTTTTATAAAATGAAAATGGAAGAGAATCGAAACTCGGCGACAATGAACATGCTGGTTGCATGTGATACCCCCTCATTTATGAGGTTAATACTTTCCACGATATTAGTGGAAGGGGGGACCGAGAACCACGATTTTTAAAAAAATTTGAAACACAAGGACGGTTTCAGTGCATTTTTAGTCATGTGAGTTCACTTTGTTTCCAGTGCATTTTTGAGAGTAATGTGACCTAAACAGTTTTCAACCAAAGGTATCTTAATTTGAGACAGGGCCGGTTACAATGCAGTCACGTGACTTCTATCTTAATTTGAGACACAAGGACGGTTACGGTGCAGTCACGTGACCTTTGTGCACCGAACACGCCATATACATAACTACTGATGAAAATTTTTTGAGAAATGATCTCTTTTATTTTTTATTACGATGTTGCTCTAAAATCAGAAAAAGCAATTCAGTATATTGAGACTTGTTACTAGCATCTTTATGTTTTAATTTTTTCTAATTTTCAAAGTTTATGTAAATGTTCTTTGCTTTGTTAAATTGAGCTATGGTAAAAATGAGCTCAAAATGATTCAAACAAGACATTATGAGTTGAAATGTTTGTTGGACTGAAGTTTCTGCTACATCCACAATTCTACATGTACTCTCTGATTTGTTGTAGCAGTGATTTAATGTATAATTTAGACTAAGGTCAATTTGCAATGCCAAATCAACAAAATCAGCTGTAACTTTATTGGATCTAACGTGACGTTTGTTATGTTCTAATTAAATATACACTATTTTTTGAAAAAAACAATTTTATAAGAACACGAAGCTCATTTTTACTTAAAATTTAAGGGCAATTTCAGCCTCAGCATGGAAAAAATAATTAGAAACACGATTAGAACAATACATTTATCCACCATTCACCAGATCCTGGTCTTTTTCATTGTTGCCAACGAGATTTGTTCAGCAGGATCATGATTAGAACAAACCTCAACTTTTGTCCAAGCAAGAATTGATTTGTATCACTTTATTTTCCAACAAAGTTAAGAAAAAATTAGGCTAACCTTCCTAAAATTTAACAACAGTAAAAAAATTGTAATACGAGTGTGCTAAATTCAGCGAAGTTTTCTTTAATTTTAATTCAATGACGCTTTTTTAATTTAATGTAGCCAATACGTTAAATAGAAGACCAAGTCTATTTTTAGATACTACTTATTTTATCCCTTGGAGTTTATTTTTGTGCTGTATCATCCGAAGAGCGCCTGTTGATGATGAAGACATATAGAAAAGAACAGAAAGAATCTGTCGGAGTTTCATTATAATTGCTGTTTTATGCCAAAGCGTCTAACGAGTTTGCAGAGCTATCTCCGTGCCATTGTGCCAGGGCAGCACAGCTTGTCGCAGCGGTGGCAAGCCGTCGGCAACACTGCGTTCGGTTTGACAGACCCGAGGTAATAAACCTCAAATATCCCTCTCGCGAGATGAAAGCGTTACTGCTCGATCAACTGACCGGTGAAAAACAGAGTCAGTTTCCAGAATATTTTTTGTTTTGAAGACCTGTACAACCTAGATGGGTCAAGAGCAAAAAAGTTCTTACTTGTTTGGTGAACCAAAGGTCTTCTAATTTTGTGTTCACTACAGATTACCAGCTCAGTGTTAAAAGTTTTAAAATAAAACCAATAACTTGTAGTCACCAAAGTGTTCCTCAAGCCGGTACACTTCACGTTCTTGCATCACTTACATCATTTCTCTTGAATGAAGTCCAAAGCGATTCCATCCAAGATCTTTAATGTAATTGGTCCATCTAGTTCTAGATCGTCCGACTGGTCTATTTCCATTTGGTTTTGCAAGTAAAGCTTGTTTGGAGAGTCTTTCGTGAAGCATACTGCTTACATGGCCAAACCATCTCAGCTGAGATCTTTCAATTCGGTGAAGTAACGGCTCGATGTTTAGAGATCATTTTTTAATTTTAATTTAGCATAGCAGAAACAGCGTTTAAAACGTGTTTGCGATCACGTGATCAAAGCGCACATAGCAGAAATTTTTTGCTCGCATTAATAACGAAAATTTTTTAACAGACGCTACCGAACGAAATACTCGCTAAGGTAAGAGGCTGTTTTTGCACGTGCATCTGAAGCTTTGAGAGTTCGGTAACGTCATTTTCACTCGCTAAGTTGCTTGGATCGATTGCGAGATATAACTCGAGCAAAAAAACGTCGCGTTTTCCTTGCCAACTTAACTAGGATTTTGAGTCACTTTTTAAGCAAATGAGAAATTCTTTTTGGTTCAGAAATTTAATGGCAAAATGTTGAAAACTTCTAACTAAATCAAATTTTTGCTGAATATTAATTAAAATTGTTGCCATGCTGAAATTTAATTAAAATGCTATTATATATTAAAATGCTATTATGCTTACTCTTAATTAAAATGCAATTATCCATTTTTGTTGAAAATTAATTAAAATGCTATTAGACTGCCAAGAAGAAAGCGAATTGCATTGAGAACTATTTACTGTTTCGACTGATAAAGAAATATTAACCCTATTTGGCCCAGGGGGGATCGATTAGCTCCCCCCTTTGTTTATTTTGAAATTTTGTTATGAACCAGTCAAGCCACAATAATCAAATTTCTTGACTTTTCCACAAATTTACTGCTTCAACTTTCATTTGTAAAACCATCGTCGTATGACAACTAGATTCGGAGTTATTAAACGTTTCTCAAGGCTGACCCTGCGTTTCTGGCAAAATTTTTGAAAAATTAATTTTATCCTTTTAGGTACAATTGTTCTCTCGTAATTAATAATTTCACGCTTTTTCGTGCACTGGTAACGTGAATAAGAACATAAATCCACTGACCTCTTAAACGGCTTTTGTTGCTATCGATGTTCAAAAATAGTTGTGACGATAGATTTTCAATTACTATTTTGCCTGAGCTATAATAATTTTTATTATGATTCAAAAGCTCACAGCTCAATTTCTTAGACAATTTCGTAAAATTTCACCAAATTTCAAACTAAGCTTCATTTTTAGCATTTCGCTAATAAATAAAAGTTGCGATTTAGCAGTATAAACGCATTTATTGATAAAAGGGTTAGAGGCCAACATAAGCGCAATTCCTTTTTTTTTGCCAATATTTCTTTCCATGTTGCTGATATACAGTAGTCAAAAATGTCCATAAGTTATGAAGTGTGTGGCATGCAGCACGAATTTCGGTATTCTTTATGTTCGAAATTTGTTTTTGGTAACCACAAAAAAAGCAAAAAAAATCAAATTATAAATGAATTTTTTGTTTCTGCTAAGCAGCAGTATCAGGAGAAAGATGTTCGCTTCATTTTTCACAAACACATATGCATAATTTTGACTGCCTAAAGTTTTTTCATGAGGTTCAAGTGATAATATCCAAAACAGAAATTTGCCCGAGTGTCTATGCGTGTGACGTAGCAGCACACCAATAACTTCATTGTGCGCTGGCATCCGCTTTGCTTTCACTAAATTGCAACATTTCACATGCGTTTGCGATATTCAATAACATTGCAAAAAGTAGAGAGTTTTTGATAATATTTGTTTCGGAATCATTGTTTTTAATTTTTACCTGTTTTGTTATTCAAGGTTATTATTGCTAAAAGCTTTGCGTAAAAAATGCTTTTCGAAGCAATAACCATTAGTTAGTGTAAAATATTGTTAAGGTTTTATAAAACTTACATCAAACTAAACAATTATTGGGTATGTAATTAATGATTGGATTGTTGCCAATAAACTAACATTAAATGCAGATAAATCTAGTGCAATAATAATAAAACCAAAACTTCATTCTCCACCAGTTGAAATGAACCTTAGCTGTGCCGCAGGATCAATTAAAGTAGTAAGCAGCGCTAAATATCTTGGTGTTTTTATTGACGACAAACTAAATTTTCAAGAACACATTAAACATTTAGAGAAGAAAGTCTCGCGCTCAGTGGGAATTATAAGTAAACTAAAAAATTATCTACCAACGCATGCATTGTTTAAACTTTATTATACTTTAGTGCATTCGCATTTGCTTTATGGACTTATAGTTTGGGGAAACACATATCCAACCTATCTCTCCAAATTAATTACACTTCAAAACAAAGCTCTTTGCATCGTTACAAAAAGTGGATTGTATCAAAATGCTTTGCCTCTTTATCAAAAGTTTAACTTATTGAATCTACAAAATTTACATAAATTTGAGACTGCCAAATTCATACATAATCAAATCAATCAGCGTCTATCACCAAATTTTAATAATTATTTCACTTTGGCAAAATTCTCGCACAGTCGGCAAAATCGTACTACGGCATCCTTGAATTTAATAATTCCTCTTTACAAAACCAAAAGAACGCAGCAATCAATTAAATATTCCGTTGCAAAAATTTGGAATTCCTTTCCTAATAACACTAAAGACCTCTCATTTAGAAACTTTTTGAAAGAAAGCAAAGAAATTCTTTTGAACTCCTTGTGTTAATTTTCTTGTGTTTATATTTTCAAATTATAAAGTAGCGACTTGAAAAATGCTTGTATATTACTCGTATATAATCTTCCAAAAATTATGTTATTATCTAAATTATTTTCTAAAAATACTAATTTTTAGTAACTCTTAGCCAGCACATTACTATAGTAACTCTTGTTTTGTCTTTTCTTTTTTTTTTTGTTTTTTTTTCGTATTTTTCAGTTTTTGCTTCCTTGTGTTTTTTTTATGTCAGTTCGTTGTAGCTCGAAAAAAGATGCCATATCTTTTGTTATGGCTTTACAGAGTGGCTGCAGACTCGAAGACCTCGCGGTCCCTTCGCCGTCACTCAAACGCAGCTTCATTAATAATAACACTATTCGTTCTCTGTTTTATCTGTTTTGTTTTTTTGTTTTGTTAGTGGCGTCAATAAACAAACTTGAACTTGTACATTGTAAAATGTGCTTTATGGTATATTATGCTTGTTACCGCATTCACTAATTTTGTATTAGATGCTACAACAGGCCTACTGCATGGCGTACTATTGCAGATATTACTGAGTTTCACTTGATTTTTCATTTGTGGTCTATAATGATTGATGGCAACAGTGGCACGCTAAATTAAAAAAAAAAAACTATGTTGTTTTATTACTTTTCAATTTTCGCTTTTATGTGTGTTTCGCTATTTTAATTCACAACCGACAAAAACTGTGTTTGTAGATACAAAATATAAAAACGGAAAGCAGATTCTCTAACTAACAGACTTTGCAAGTTACCATCCAATTAGCTGACCATTTAGTAGATGAATTTATACTGGATTTTTTTTGTGATTATAAATAACTAAGATATCTAAATTCACTGATGTCGTTGGCAAATTTTTAATATTTCTAATTTACTGCAGTTTTCTAACGGCTTTATCGCATACAAACAATATTGCTGGTTCTGAATGCGAGGACAATAGGAGTAGAATAGCGTTGATGATTTTGATCAAAGATGAAAACTGGCAAATAAATTTCTAACTTTGGGGTTATACAATTTTTTACTGTTTTTCTAAACTTATTCAGCACTAATCCCAGTAATAACTAAAGTTTGCAACATTTTGTTAAAAAACCACCTCTGAAATTAAATCTGAAACATTATCAAGATAAAATCGTTACGTTTGAGAATTAGACATTCTTTGTAGAATGATACAATAGTAATAAAAAGAATGGTATTTCAATCAGTATAACCATTAATTGTAATTACAATGTTGGAAACAATTGTAATTTTTGCTTTTTAGTTCTGAAATCATTTGTGATGATACACTAGAAGGTAAGCCCATTCTGCAGCCTACTATATAAAATTTTGGAAAATCTAATGACGAGCAATGACCAAATTAATTTAGGGTTTCTCATATAAACTTCATAAAAACTTCAGAATTTTTGAATTTTTGAGAAAAAATACTCTCCAATATTAGACAACAAAATCTTTTGCAAAGTAAGCAAAAACAAAAACTAATCCGACGCCAAAACCTATTACAGAACTCCAAGTAGTCTTTGGTGAGTTCGTACGCGATGAGTCTCGACATGTAGTTCTTTAATATCAACAAGTCGTATATTAATTATAAATTGAAGCAGCGATATATATAATGCGAGTAAACAAAGACAAGCGAAAACAAAGACACGTTAATTAAATTCCTTATGTCTCGCAATATCCGTTCATTATGCAATACCACCCATAGCAATGAGCAATATGTGCCAATAACCGGATATCGCATACATAATTACACAAGGGCAAAATATGTTAATTCACTCGATTTACACAAGTCCCCTCAGAATGATGAGTATGATGGACGACAAAGCCCCAAAGGCTGTCCAGCAAACACATCAGTCGACAAAAAGAAATGTGGAATCTGTGGAATCAATTCAATTCCAAAAATATTACAAAAAACACATAACTTTTCCGTAGAAAACCGATAATGGGTTAAAAAAGCAATAAGCAGAAACACCAAAACTGGGGATAAAATGTTTAACGCGTTAAAATCTGAAATATGACAGTAGAAATGCTATTTTCTACGTCCATGCGACCAGGAATAAGTGACTTGGTCATTCCTTTCAGGATGACATAGCGCATTTTGGCGCGGAAAATGCAAAAAACACAATATAGAGAACTTTTCTCTTGCTCTTTTGCATAGTATATAATCATCGAGTATTTGCTCGGAATCAAATAATACCAAAAATACAAAAACAACAATATGAAATAAACACTCGGTAACTCTGTTGGTCGCAGAAGATATATTTCGGTGCGTCATTGCTATTGCTACTTATCCTTTAAACTTCTTCTACTCGAACAGAATTAAAGTAGCCTGAACACTAATTATAATGCGAGAAAAAAATTCAGCTAATACAAAGGTAAGAGGAAAATATGCAAATGCAAGTCATACATTGGAAAGGTCAATTATCGGACACACATTATCAGTACAACTACGTTTATATTTTTTTGCACAGCTTACCTGTGGTAGATAAGGAGTCAGGATTGATAACAGACGTGACGCATTACGAATTCAAAATCATATAAGCTTTACACGCGGTTGATAATCCCAAAACAGTTCAGTAATAAACGCATTTATTACTGAAGTTTTTGTCAAATAAGGCTGAGGGTTTATCCTTTTACCATCCCATTCATACAAGTATTTTCAATAATAATAATAAAAATTCCAAATTGCTCCGTCTCAAATCTGAGACTGTAAGACGATTGTTTAGGCTTAAGGAAAAAATGACTTGAACTTTGCTTAGCCAGCGAACTGCAAGTTTGTAAGCCTCTTTGTAGTTTGCGTCAGTACGCGTGGTTTGATAACGATTACCAGGTACTTTGCAAATATACGATTGGGTTTGGGCTTCCCTTTGTTTTTTACTTGCACAATAGCAAAATTCATCAAATTAAAGTTATTTTTGATCGCCTTTTACGATTCGCCATAACTTGGCGGCTTCACTATTCTAAACCGGTGAGGCACGGCAGGATTTTGTTTTAAAGCGCATTAAAAGTCATTTTTAAAAGTTCAGTCAGGTACTTAAAATGCAATATCGCAGTATCTGCTGTATCAGTTCGAAGAGCGATTTTTCTCTCACTGTAATAAAGTCTTCTTGTGAGATTTTCTGTCTTCTTTGTATTCTTGCTTCAAAAATACTTTTACTTCTCGTTCTATGCCTTTCAAGACCGATTCGTCGAATGGTTCTTAGCTTCACAAAGACCGCCCTTTCGGGCGCTCCTGACACGGGGCACCATTTTAGTGATTTCGTACGCGATGAGTCTCGACACGTAGTTCTTTAATATCAACAAGTCGTATATTAATAATAAATTGAAGTAGCGATATATATAGAGCGAGTAAACAAAGACAAGCGAAAACAAAGACACGTTAATTAAATTCCTTATGTCTCGCAATATCCGTTCATTATGCAATACCACCCATAGCAATGAGCGATATGTGCCAATAACCGGATACCGCATACATAATTACACAAGGGCAAAATATGTTAATTCACTCGATCTACACAAGTCCAAACTATTATTCCAAAAAATGAACCAAGAATCTGAGTATCAAGTTAGACCAATTTCTTTTTTTCTTGTGATACAAAAGTCTGTGAAAAATGGTACAAAAACTTGTTTGAAAAAATTAACGTCCATTACACTCCGCCCCACAAATTTTGAAAGGTTTTTTTGTAAGTTCGAAGTAATTGCATTTTTGTTTACCAAGTTGGCAACAGACAGCAAAAAAATTGTTCATTTTTCGAGAAAAGGTTGTCGTTTGCCCAACTGTCTACTGCACACGGTGAAAGCTTCACACTGCCCAATTTGTTGCTAGTATGTAGCCGGGAAGTTAGATGTGAATACAAACTTTTTTTTAAGTTTTGGTTTGACCAGACTAGTAATTGAACCCAAATCTACTAAATCAGCAGCAGACGCTTTATCCACTGGACTAATGATAAAAAATGATAAGATTGGTAAGATAAACAGTGTTGTTATATACAAAATGCGGCGCTGCACTTTTGATTAGGTTTAGCAACAGCAGCAACAAATGCAATTTTTGCATTGCCAGATCTACCAGACTGAGAATAAAATCCATAGTACGAGTTTTCCAAGTAAAAACACTTACTATATTATATTAGACTACAAATCTTCAGGATACTATAAAAATTACATCAAAATTCAACCAATTTGATTGACGTTTGTTACAGCTATGTCATAAACCAAAGGATTGAAAGTATCAGCAACTTCGCAGCATCAATTGACATATTTAAAGTTTTTTATTTGACAGTAAAACATATTGTAATAAAAATCGAACGTTTTCGGCCTAAAGCAGTTAAGCCCTCTTCAGGATAACATATCTGAATAAAAATAATTTTACATATGGTTATAGGTAATTACAAGGCATTTATTACAATTAAAATTAGTTTATGATGTAATACTACCAAAAACTCACAAAAATTTTTAGTGAGTTAATTCATAACAATTTAGCAATGCAGCAGTAAGCAGGGGTATTTTTGTGGCTAGTTAAAAGTCAGACAATCAAGAAAAATGAGCGAAAAATGGCAAGACAAACAAGTTTAAGGTAAGAACTGAAACAATAATGCGTACCAGAAAAATACTAAAAAATAGTTAGTAAAAATGAGGTCCCTTTAGCATATAACTGTTTGTTTAACTTTGGATTCAGCTTTTTAATTAATAAAGCTTCTTGAATTTTAGTATCATATTCAGTGACACACTTTTTAAGAATTTTGAAAGATTCCTCTGAATGTTTCGTAGAAGAGCATTTGTCACAATCGTATAAATGGTCTTTGATAGCACTTTTTGTATTGATATCAGCTAGATTTAGATGCTCCCGTGCTCGAGTTCCAAGGTGTCGCGAACTCATGCCCACATAGGACAAATTCGTATCACACGAACATAAAAATTGATATACGACATTGGAGCTCAGAGTGATGGGAGTAGCTGACTTCAGCTGAAAATAACGGCCAACTTTGTATGTTGTATAAATTGCACAAATCTCAACGCCAAATTTGCACTTAACCAGCTCAGAAAGTTGTTTAACGAATCGCTTAGAAGCTGCACCAACGTAAGGGACCTTAACAAAATGTTTATCACTATCATCATCACACTTGGTAGTAACACATGAAAGTGAATCAAGAAACTGCTTTAATATTTTGTTAAAGAAATTATTAGTGTAATTATTAGCAAGAAATAGTGATCGTAATTTATTTACTTCCGCAAAAAATAAATTATCGTTAGAGCAAATCAATTTAGCGCGGTGTAGCATACACATAATGAGACCAGATTTCCACTTTAAAGGACAAATAGCATCAAAATTCAAAAATAGGCCAGTGCTAGTTGGCTTTCGCCATACCCAAGTACTACGTCCTGCTCATTAACTTCAATATCCACATCCAAAAATTGCAAGGTGTGTGCAGACTTTTCTACAGTAAACTGTAAATTTTTATGTTGAGTATTAAGTATGTTTAAAAAAGAATCACATTTCTTCTCATCATCGAAAACAGCAAACACATCGTCCACGTAACAAAGATACATTTTAGGATGAGTTAAAGATGGCTGTTTAAAAATAACTGTCTCCAAATGGCCAAGAAAGAAATTTGCCAGTGTGCATCCCAGGGGAGAGCCCATTGCAACCCCGTCAATTTGCTTGTATAATTTATTGTTATATAAAAACATTCCTTGAGTCGCAAGATGCATTAATTTAATGAAAATTTCTCTTTTAATCGGTGGTTGGTCTTGACGTTCCGGAGAAAAAATGTAATCGGCAATGATATCGATGGTGTAATTTAAAGGGACGTTGGTAAAAAGTGACTTAGCATCAAAGCTTACCAAAAATTGATTCGAGGTAAATGAAAAATCTTTGATATGGGTTAACAAATCATCTGTAGAATTTATCACGTATTTGTTAGGGATATAAGACTTTATAATTGTGTCTAGGAATTTTGCTAGTTTATACTCGGGTGTCCCGATCATAGAAACTACTGGTCTTGCTGGATTGTCTTCCTTGTGAATTTTGATAAGTCCATATAATTTCCCAGGAGTACTGCCTGACGGTATAAGATTTTTAACTGTTTCTTCGCCGAATTCTTTTAAGTATTTTCAAACAAGTTTGAAAACAAGACAAACAAGTTCGCGACACCTTGGAACTCGAGCACGGGAGCATCTAAATCTAGCTGATATCAATACAAAAAGTGCTATCAAAGACCATTTATACGATTGTGACAAATGCTCTTCTACGAAACATTCAGAGGAATCTTTCAAAATTCTTAAAAAGTGTGTCACTGAATATGATACTAAAATTCAAGAAGCTTTATTAATTAAAAAGCTGAATCCAAAGTTAAACAAACAGTTATATGCTAAAGGGGCCTCATTTTTACTAACTATTTTTTAGTATTTTTCTGGTACGCATTATTGTTTCAGTTCTTACCTTAAACTTGTTTGTCTTGCCATTTTTCGCTCATTTTTCTTGATTGTCTGACTTTTAACTAGCCACAAAAATACCCCTGCTTACTGCTGCATTGCTAAATTGTTATGAATTAACTCACTAAAAATTTTTGTGAGTTTTTGGTAGTATTACATCATAAACTAATTTTAATTGTAATAAATGCCTTGTAATTACCTATAACCATATGTAAAATTATTTTTATTCAGATATGTTATCCTGAAGAGGGCTTAACTGCTTTAGGCCGAAAACGTTCGATTTTTATTACAATATGTTTTACTTATTTTTTATAAATTTTTTACAAAATATACCATATTTTGTAGTGTTTAGCAAAAGGAACTAGAACAGTCACATATATTCAGCTTGCAATTAATTCACGCAACAAATTAATAATTTAGATATTTTAGCACAATAGATATAATCTTTTAATTTAGTACGTGATTATCTTTGAGTTACTGAAGAAAACTCCAGCTGCAATGCCGCGTCACGGCAATCAAACGCTTAGTAACATTATGAGATGAAAAACGAACCGATCGCTTCTGATAGCCCTTGACTTATGTTGAAATTAATTGAAGATCAAGACTGCAAGTATAATGGAAAAAAATTTAGACTTTTTCTCCGAAAATTGAGCTTTTCTTAGAGCAAAACAGGATTTTTATATTTTTTTAATACGTGAGTTATTAACGTTTGAATGTGTTGTGTAAAATCGATCCCCCCTGGGCCATTAATCAAAAAAATTTGCCTGGTTTAAATAAGGTTAAGTTGCACCAGTTGACAAAAAATGGCAATACACTGTTTTTATAACAACAATTTTTTAAGAACACGAGCCGCACTTGCGCTCAAATTTTTAGGAAGAAATTAAAAACAATGCCATCCTTGGCAGCAAAATAAACCAAAAACAAACGAAAACAAAAATTTAAATCAGTGAAAGAAACTAAATTTTGTGCGAATTGAAACCAATAAAATTTTATTTATTTTCTTGTGTTTTCAAGCAAAATTGCAACTATTCAAGATTATAAAGCGCTGTTGCTCTGCGCAAGCAATTAAGAAAAATTTTTGGCAGTTGTTCAACTTGAAAAAAGCTTGCTTTTTCTCTTTTGCAATTTTTGCAAAAGCAAGAAAAAAGCCTTTACTTAAGCAGACAGAGCACTGGGAATTAAACAGTGTTACAAACATGGCCGCTAAAATTGACATCGATGCTCTCAACATAAAAAAAAAAGAATCAAGAACAATCGAGGCTGAAAATCGGAAAATATTTAAAAAAAGCCAGACTCAACTCAAAATTTACCTGTTCTAAAAATGAAGAATGTACTTAAACTTGGCCACTTTTGAAAATTTTTGAAACCTGAAGGTAGTGTTAACATTTAAGTTTACCCACCAACAACCTCAAGGGCGCTTTACGTCATTAAAAAAAGTGCAGTATGAAAAAAGTTGTCCTTTTTTGACATTAATCCAAAAATATTATTTTAAATTTTGTCGTTCATTAACTAATTATAATAACGCCTAGCTTTTAGTTTCTTTTTCCATAGCAATGCAGTACGCTTGAATGCATTATTTTGGAGTAGAAATGTATCTGACGTCACAATGAGATATTTATTACGTACTAACACAAGTTACGAATATCTTGCAAAGAAATTTGAGCGAGCAGTTTTAACACAAGTTTGGCGAGACGGCTCAGAAATGGCAGTTTGTCTTCGAAGTTTTTTTGTTCGTTAACGCCTTTTAGCGAGCGAGAATGGCTTTTACGAGCTCGCTAACGCGATCTGTAATGTCTGACCAAAGTCTGACCAATGTCTGACCAAATGTCAGCCCAAGTCTGACCAAATTAACAAACGTTGTTCTCCCATTAATATCTAAAATGACGGAAAAAAACGGATTAAAGTTATTTCTGAGAAAAAGGAAAGTAGCTTTATAATTCGAGAGCAAATTGCTTTATAAGAAATCTTTATAATAAGAGAACAAATACTTAGCAGAAACAACAACGCAGGACTATAAATTTTATTAAGTATTAGGTTCCGGCAGCAATTGGTGACCAACCCAAACCTATACCTACCAAGGTACCCATTGGTTTTCTTTACAACTTTTATTAAATTGCATACTTTTACGAAAAAATATTTCAGCCAATATAATACAAATTAAAATTATCGAGAAGAATTACACAAAAGCGAAATCGCTACTCTATCTAACATAATCCATTGCCATGATGTAAGTTTGTATCAAGTTAAGGCTGCTACTGCTGCAGGTATCTTGGCAATGCAGAACATTTTAAACCTACATCTTAAGTTATTGGCTAATTATAGCTAGAAAATACACATTTTCAGCAATTACATATATAGAAGACGAAAGACAATTATAATTGTTATGTTACATCATTCTTTAATCGCCATGTTGCATTGATCACGAGGCATGGAAGGGACGTTTCTGTCTTTGAGTCAAGCTGCCACCTGCCCACCTGTTTACTACTCACGGTGGAAGCTTCACCCAAACTCTTTTTATGCTAAACCTCAAGCAGGAAAGCTGTGAGTACCAATTTTGGCAGCGTTCGGTTCAATCCGACTGAAAATCGAACTCGATTCTACCGTTTCAATAGCAGACGCTTTATCCATGCAAGCATTAAATGGTAAAATATCGCCAGAAAAAAAAAATCCCGAAATGTAAATTCAGCTGATCGCACAAGCAAACACCAAAATTTTTTGGAGTTTATGGTTTAAAAATAATTGTTTTTTGGCCACCTCATGAGCAAAATCGCTTGTTATACAGGGTTGGCCAAAAAAAATCGCACCCTTGGACAAAGTGTCATAACGTTTTTTTGTAATGAGATAACAATTTAAAATTTTTACCATTTTTTTACGACAATGTATTGCGTAGCTGTATAAAATTTTATTAAAAAATTTCATAAAATAACAAAATTACAGGTGTTTAAATAGTGAGTATCACAAACTGCAATTGCATGAAAATTATCACGGCACAAATAGTAAGCGATTGTTCATTCGTTCAATATTTTGCAATGTTTTGTCCGTTTTCTGCAATCACCAACCGCACACGAGATCGAAACCCATCGATGGCGTTATTGATTACCGCTTGGGGCAATGCTTCCCACTCTTGAAGAATGGCTTCTTTCTAATCTATAGTGTTTTCAAATCTTCTTCCGCGGTAACATTTCGCTTCAGAGCGCTCCAAACGCAGTAATCGACTGGATTAAGATCTGCACTGTTAGGAGGCCACATGTTTGGCTGCAACAATGTTAAGTATCGTTGTTGATTCAAGATTCAAGTATCGTTGTTGTCGATTTGTTAGCATTCAGGCATTATTACGTCTTAATGAGTATAGAAAGGCCAATTATAAAAAAAGTTACTTTACCTGCAAAAAAACCTTTGAACGCACTTTGTGAAAAGAGATTGCAGTTTTTAATGTTTAAATGGACGTCATTTTATAACTTCTTGGAATTTCATTGTAAAATTTTAAACAGCTACGCAATATATCGTTGTAAAAAAATGGTAAAAATTTTAAATTGTTATCTCTATGCAAAAAAAAGTGATGGCACTTTGTCCAAGGGTGCAAGTTTGTTTGGCAAACCCTGTAGAAACTGAATTTTTTAATTTCATCAAAAACTTAAAACAGCTTTTTCAACGCCTGCAGCGGGTAGTGTGGAAGAAGATATTAAACATCCGGATTGAGAACACACCGCGTAAAAACTGATCGACGAAGAAAATTATTTTGTGAAAACAAGCTGTTTGTGGCCTTATACTACAGCAATAAGGGAAGTTACGAGCCTTCCAGAAACTCGCTTCACGTTTCGAAAAATGATTCAACAAAAATAAATTTTAATTTTTCTCGTAACCAAGTTTGATGGAGACAACGTAGCTGATGTGATTGCATTGCGGCGTTTTAGGTTTAGGTGTTGATTCCTATGCTGTTCTAAATACAGCAATGAAATAAAACTACAAAAACAATCAAAAAACAATTGATACGAAACTACCACAAATGATCACTGTGATATTATAACACAACAACAAAAGAATGATAAGTTTCTGTGGGTATTGTATTCTGAATTGTTTTTAGCAAAACTGAAACCACTTCACGCAGCAAAGCAAAAAACAAAAAAATGCTGATGCAAAAGAAGGCTTCATAACAAAAACAGGTTTCGTTTGAAAACTGTTGCAAAATTCTAATAGAAAATTTTAGTGTTTTATGCATCTTTTACTTGAACAGTTATAATTTTGTGTATTCTCTTGGGCTTCGCTGTCTCCTGGCCCTGGCAACTCTTTAAAATATTTGTAATTACAATTACCATCTCGCGCAACATTTCTGTGAGTGCGGCTTTTACGACAAATCATAAACCTTGATGAAAAAAAACAAACTGGCCGCAATAAATGACTGCTTTTCTTGATTTATCAGAACTAACTTTCATTGTTGTAGTGCATAATAAAAGCAATACAAAATGCAAATTTTCAACTAAAATATCTTTGCTGTCTACTAACCACTCATTCAAGCACAAAAAATGTTTTATAACATTTACACTATAGTTTTACGTAATTGCAGTAAAGTTTAAATGGATGAATCATCTATCCAGTTTTGTTTTCGAAAAAGCTAAAATTAAAAAAAATGAAACAATTTTTGTTTTCAGATTGGAGCTGCAATTTGAAATTACAGTATTCAAGAAATTGCTCGAAAAAATTCTCGAAAAGTTTTTGGCAACCCTGATTGCTTTCTTTCAAGATTAAGTTTTTTTTTGTTTTTTTTTAGTAAGAGTATTTTTTGTTTTCTCAATAGATTCATCGTATTGTTTTGCGATAATTTTTGACTTTCACGAAGATATTCACATTTGGTTTAAATCCTAATTATTTTCTAAATACAAGGTTTGTAGTAAAGAGTCAATGTTTTTGAAAAAGGTTACTTCCTATATTTTATTTATTGCACAACAGTTTGATGTGGTACAAGTAACACACAGCACATTTCTAAGCGTTAGAGCAATAGCGTAATAATTCTGGGTTATATAAGCACTTCTAGTTTGTATCACAGAATATTAACAGCAGTTATACGAAATACATTTTATTTTTACTTGAGTGCCGTATTATTCATATTTAGTTTTTCTTTCATTTTGATACAGTCGGTTATGTTGCTGTAGCTCTTTTTTCTCACAAATTTTAAAGTTATATTGGAGGATGAAATAAAGACATTTTTCAAACAATTTTAAATAAAGTAATATTGAAATAAAGTTTTATTATGATAACAATAAACCAAGTAAGCAGCTTCACATGTTTGGTTCTCATCAAAAAAAGTTCATTATTTCTATTGCATATATGTCAAAAATGGCTAACCATTTTTTTGAAAATCACAAAAACACTCCAATGGCTGGGGGTTGTGTTCAAGTTCCAGACCAATGATCTGATGTACACGAGCAATCTTATTCCTCCTTTTGTCGCAAAAACTTTAAACAATTCCTTATAAGTTGTGCTTAATTTTGATTAAAAACACACCCTCCATTCTTTATATCTACCACAGTTGACAGTCACAAATATTAACAACATCATGCTAGTGCAGGAATCAAAATTAACTTTTTACTTGCCCGTCGGGTAAGTTATAACAATTGTTTACCTACCTGGGGAAATCTCAACTTGCCCAAAGCAAAGAGGCACTGTGCATTTTATTGTTGTTTAATTTTGAAAAAGTGCGTGATTACTACCGAATTTGCATAATATCGCATTTTAAGAAAATCTACATGTAATGTGAAATTTTTAAATCGGAGTGACCTTATAGATACTTTTTTCCGGGATGGCAATTGCATTGCACGCTTTTTTCCAAAAATGTCACATCAAAGCATGCGAAAGTATCAACATCCATTATCGCATCAGAAATTCAACAAAAAAATCTTCAATTTTCGCGAGTCATTGTACTGATGTTTGTCATTATTTTCGTTGTTTTTTCTGTTTTGTCATGCTGTGAGTCACATTTTAGGCAGAAGTTTGAGAATGTTTTGGCATTGGACATCAACATGCTAAAATTAACTTATTATGAATGAAAGTGGAAAAGTTGACAAAACTAGTTTGCCACAAGTCAAGACAAATATTTTCTGCACAACACCGCGCAAAGGTACTATCTGCTTGTGGTAAATGATGGGGACCCCGCGGCCCAGGCATCTCAGACTCGTACATCTGGCCCTGGACGTGTTCTGTTTTATATATATCCTCTAATCTCAGCAATAGAGCACTTTTTTGAATCAGTTGAATTTACATTTCATTGTGCACGTTGTAAGTAGTGTTTTAATCAACCAAATAAAAAACAAAACATAAAAACATCATTTTTTCCATACAAACTTGTTCAAACTTATTATAGCTTTCTTGATGTATTGCACAGTATATTTTGTACTCTATTGAAGCATCTATTTGCAATACTTATGCGTAAAGTCTTGCAAAAGATATTGCGCAAGTTTTTGATTCTTTCAGCTAACATTTAGCGACTGGAGGCTTGTTCCTCATACACAGCTGCTTGCTTTTTCCTCTTAACTTTCAGCCACTGGTAGACCTCATCTATATGGCCTTTGATAGTTTTTGTAGTTGGTTCAGTCTTTAGCAAGTGCGCAACCAGGATTTTGCTAAGGGTGGACACGAAAATTATTTAATAATAAATATACTCTGGCCCATTAACGACAAAAACTTCATAATTAAATTAGCGGTTGGTTTTGATAGCCCGGTCAGTCAACCAAGATAGACTTATATCAGTTTGAAAACTTATTCATATCGCTAGTTTTTCCAAATCAAAGACGTTTTTGAATGGCTGGCCGGGCCATTATAACAAGGACCAGCATCGTATAAATAGGCATCAAGAATGTCATTGTTTATGTTTTTTTAATTAAGTTGTTTCGTAGATCAAAATACTGGAATGTTTTGCTATTACCGTACCGTAACAGCAAATTATTTTTCAGTGTAAAATAGTCTCCGTCACTGAAAGCTGGGTCATGAAATTTAGCTGCATAATTATGTATATTTTTGTTGATTAGCATTTTCTATCTAAAAACGTTGTTTATTGGCGTCGTCAATCAAATTAAAAGTTTTGAAAAACAACAAATTGCATCTCCAAATGTTTGCCTTTTTGCTTTGCTTTACAAGCTACGAATTAACGACTAAACAATAAAACATCACATTGTCTTGCATCAATGACTGCCGCATATAAAATTTTTACGTTTTCAATTGTGAAAAACGGCTGTCGTGACGTAATAGTTAAGATGAAGATGTTCCATTTCGCAAAACTATTTATAGATAATCGATAACCCGCAAATTAAAGGAATTAAAGACTTAAAATTTTTACCAGACCTGGAACACCGTCTTAGAATAAAAATAGCAATTTTTACAAAAAGGAACATTTTTAGATGTTCCCTTTTGCAAAATGACGTGAGAGCATACTGTAGCATTCCAAATCTTCCCATACTTTTTTCCACGTCAGTTTTGCGAAGATTTTTGTTCGTGCAAATAGCATAACATGGGATCCCACGTTGCAAAAAATTTTGTTGTGTTTGGCGCAATTTTATTTTTTGTTTTGGAAAAAAAACAGAACTTTATAGTTTAAGGTCAGAAGAGAAAAACAAAAATATTTGTATGCACATAGTACAACAATAAAAGCAATAAGCATTTAACATTCAACAACATTATTCGGTTGTTTGAATGTCATAGTTTGAGTTTTGCGTCAACTGTAAAACTTAAATCTATTTCATTCAAAATCAAAATGCATGATATAGTAAAAGATAATAGACGCAAAAAGAATGCTGTCTCACGGTCCCAAGATATCGCTTTGCGATTCTAGTACAGCAGTACTTTTGCAAATTTGTCATTTCTTCACAAACTATGCAGAAGCGGTAAAGGTCAGTTAATTGGTAAAGGGTTGAGTTATTACTAATTAAAAGGTTAGATAACTGCACCCAGTTTGATTCTCCAACTGGTGAATTATTTTTCCTTATAACCTTGTACTTGACGCACTTACTAACACTAAGTTAATGGCTCGGCCTGAGGACGAATTTCCAATGTAACCGTAAACCCTACCCTGCGGCGGTGTGGTCTGATAAAACCAAAAACATAGTGCGTGGTATATACGCATGGGTGAACATTACGTCACTCCTATACTTGAAATCAAAAAAAGTTAAATGCACTATTATTAATATCAGTAAAATCGTGCACCATACTTTAATAACGGTAAATTAGCAGAAAATCATGTTAGAAAAAAACGTCCGCTAAGTTTTTCAATTAATTGCATTAATTTTTAATCGAGACAATTAGCAAATGAAATGCAATATAAGGATTTAGAATAGCTGAACAATTACAGAGATTGAAATCAAGCTATACTATACACTATCTGTCGAATTTTAACACTTTAAATTCAGTGATTCGTAAACTTGTGATTAATGCTATTGTGTTCAGCAAATATTCTTGCGTATAGGGTTTACGTAATAAGACGTCATCAGCGTTACAGAAACTGCGCGAGTCGTCGGTTTCCTGCTACGTTTGTGATATATGATGGCAAAACAAGCAACAAACAAAGGCTTTGAAACACTTTTATTTGCAATCAAATTGCAAATCCAATCGAATTTACAACAAGATGTAGTTTTCTTTTGTACAACTATAAACATTTTTTTCACTGAAATAGCCAAAGAACCATGCACATACCTCCTTTCTTTTAAAAGTTATAAGCGTTTGGATTTGGCTGTGTCAAAACAACACAGTATCCACTGTTAGCATCGATTTTGAGTAGCTGTAATATAAAGTTAAAACTGTCAAAAAAGTAATATCGTAGCGTTATGGTTGAGGTTAAAGTTGGGGTTAGAATTGAGCTTACGATTTCATTGCATTTGATGAATTATGCTACTCTAAATAATGTACATGTATCAAAATTCTAAACCAGTAAAACACTTATGAAATAATACCTACAACATGCTGTTTTGTCGTTAGGCTCTTCATGGAGGCTGGGCAGTGAGAGTGAATCTATTCAAATAGAGTTCATAAATAATGAATAATGTAACTACATAATAACTAATTTAAACAGAAGTAGCTGGTATGCTTTTAGAAATGGAAATGCCTCCATCTGATGGTTTACTTTCGATTCTACAAGTCGCAAGGCCACCGTTTGAAGTCTTACGATTAGTTTCTTTGCCAGAAAATAGTTTCCTAATTTTTTTAAACATGCCCTTCCACACATGAAAAGTATAAATATACGGATTCAAAATACTGTTCAAGGGAACAACAGTTAGCAAAATAATTTGTAAGGAAGTTGTATAGCTCAAATAATCTCCCAAGTTTTGAGCTGTTTCGGGATTGAGTGGACCGTTCCAAAGAACTAACGAAGCAATACACAACGGTATCCAACACATTATATCAGTCAATATAATTAATGAAACGCGTTTCAGCATTCTCCGATTCTTAGCGGATCGGAAAGCGCTTCTTTTATGGAAAAACATAGCGTTTCCACGTTTTTCCCGACAGAGTTTCCAGCACTTACAAAAATTTGAACAGAATTTATCAATCTCAAAAACTTTGAAAGTAATCGCACTGTACAAAATCAAAATAACAACACTCACAATAAGGTTGTAAAGTACAAAGGTTAACGTGAAATTATTAGCATCACGATAATAATCCACACTATAAAGAAATAAATCGAGAGAGCAAGTATATTGAAAATCGTAAATGCCAACTGTACTCCAGGTTTCTGTTTCGAAATCCGCCCAACCAAAAGCGGAGGAAAACTTTTCCATAACCTCTTGAGTTGGATATTGTGCAACAGCCTGCAACACTGATGTTGCTTCGGTCGCGTTTATAGTGAAACTTGGAATTGTAAAATGTTGCAAAAAATCGGCAAAATACGGATATTCTATGAAAGAATTCTTTTCGTATTTGTAATCTTTAGACAACCCAACTGTAAATGAAGTTTTGAAAGGCTCCCATGGTATTACAGGCAAAATAGCTACCACTAGCCATACAATCCATGTCAAAGCTATAAACGTAATAACTGACTTTAAATGTTGTCTTTTGAAAGGCCTCGTAATACGGACTAAGCGATAAAAGCTTATTATGAAAAGAGTCGTTACAGACACTTGACTTGATACAACATTTATAATGGTAAGGGCATTGCAAAACCCATATTCACTGAAAAAAACGCCAATATTAACCTTGTGCCTAATTTCAAACGAAATTGCTATCAGATAAAATCCCATCAACAAATCAGCCAACGACAAATTTAGTACCATCGTGTGGTAAATTTGAATTTCATTGTTTTTGTTTTGAAACTTTCGCAAACTGACGATTTTGTCGTACATCACAACCATATTCCCAACAAAGCAAAGTAATCCTAATACTAAAAAAATGTACCATTGTGTAACTAAGGATGAATTCAAAAAACTTGAACAGTTAATATTATCGCCACAATGCAAAGGAAAAAAGAAAAGATAGTCGATTGTGTCAGTAAATGAGCAGGATGAGTTCATGCACCCATCTTGAAGCTCGTACTCTGAAAATGAGAAATCTCCATTGGTTTCTACTCATGAGTAGATGAACATTCTCCAATTTACATGATCCAAGAGCTTTTCCACGTCTTTTCCATTTGAAATCTGTGTCGAAAGTTGACCAATGTTTCTTTGCTGATCTTCTGTTGCATTGGAGACGATCAAGTACGTAAATTCCTCAATTGGACATTCAACATCAAGTGGAATCAGAGTGATGTTGCTGGTATTGCGATTCACTTGATAAAATATTGATGCTTCAATTGCTAAGCTTAAGCTTAATCCTAGCAGCACAATATTAAGACTTGAAATTTGAAGTAATTTGCCGTCAAAATAATCCATTTTGCGGAGCAATATTTTCATATCTAAATACATCAGATTTAGTCAAACCAAGTTGAAACCGTTTCGATCTTTTTAAGCTCATTAGCTGCGCATAGACAGCTTTGTCATTTGGCTAGAAGTACGATGAGTAATAAAGTCAGTTAAAGTTTTTAAGTTTGTTGGACTTAAAAACTTGACAAGTAATTGCAATGGCGTTACTGCATTATTTACATGTGTAAAAACAAAAAGATATCTACATAATTGAACGCAGAAGACCTGATTGTAATAAGGGCAAATACTGCAGTAGAGCGCGAAAATTCCAAGACGATGTAATTTTTGGAATCATAAAGCATTTAAATTTTTAATATTCTTCACTTTTTTGCTTTACAGCTGACAATAGAATAAGTTATATGTTGCCGTATATTGAAAAAGCAAATAAGTTACGAGGTTTTATTTTTTGATGTTCTACACTTCAAAAATATTTTCAGAAATTGATCTTTTTGCAAATAATAATCTGTGCCTCTTTGCATTTTAGATTTTTCTTATTGAGCATTTTTTGGAAGTTTTTTAATAAAAAATTTAAACATTTACTAGCAAACTGTAATACTTATGTTGTTTTTTTGAATTTCTTAAACACAAAGTAAGACAATCTTTTTTTTTTTTTTTTTTTTGAGAAACAATCTATACATAGCTTTTTCCGTAGAGCTAAAGTATTTCAGCATTTTTCGTCACTAAATTTTGGTCAAAAGTAAAAAACAAAAGCATAAAAAAGCTAAGTTACATGCATTTAAGATCTTTTATTAGCTGTAGGAAATACGAGCTCAGTCTTGCATTGTAATAAAAGTGCTTGATATGCTCTCATAAGATAAATTTATTATATCAAACTTAGAACAGATGATTTCCGATCACTTACCCAAACAAACTCTTGAATTTCTATGCTAACACTGTGCAAACTAATCAGCTCTAAAGCCAATTTCTTCAAACACTTTTCGAGAAATTTTCAACTTTAAGCACACAAATTTACTATAAAAGACTGTGTTCAACGGACAGTACACAATTGCTATTTTACGGTATGACGAGCTTTTTCCGTTCTTACTCACAAGAATAGTACTGTTTAGTACCAAAAGTAGAATCATTTTGTTATCTACACTCTAAATGAAATAAACACCAAATCTAAACATGTTTAGCGCGGCATTTGCTAATCATGTAGTTTTCTAAACATGTTTAACTGCAGAGTTCATGTGTTTAAATTTTTTGATGTTTAAACCTGATAATGCCTATTAAACACGTTTAGCGAGCTTTTTTTTAACGCGTTTTTTCTTTAACGTGTTTAATTGCGTGAATTAAATGTTTAAATTACTGGTGTCGTTATTTTATCTGCATTTGAATGAACGTGATCACTAACACCAAGTTTTTGCTTAAAGTTCATTTCGGTCAAGTTGCATTCACACAGAAACCATGATAAAAAGAAGAGTTTGACCGAAAAAACGCTTTCCGGGCTTGTTCTTTTTCCCAAATATTACCCTTTGTGAACGGAACATGCCCGGTGAGCTTACTTCTATCAAAGACTTTTTTTTATGATGCTTTAAGTCAACTTTGTGTGAATGCAACTTAAGCGAGATGAACTTGAAGCAAAAATTTCGTGTTAATAATCGCGTTCACTCAAACGCAGGTAAAATAACGACACCAGTAATTCAAGCAATTATTATAAACGACATTGCATATCATTAATACACGATATGAAAGAAAATCGCAGATTTTTGAGAAGTGAAATAATGTTATTGTGCTGAAAGATCACTCTAAGTTGCTGCGTATAGGAAGCTTTTGCGATAACTGTTTTAGCTCATTATTTTCTTTCGTCTCAGTCGAGATTTCTATTGAATCGATCTTTATTGAAAATAGCATCAGATCGCTTTTAATCATGCAAGGACAATTTTACACGGCAGTAACAGCACTACTCGCTAAAGCATTTCATAGGTTATGTATGACTCTTTTCGTAGCACCTCTACATTTAATACAATGTATATTGCACCAAAAAACATTAGTGCAAACATACACTCCAATGATAAAAAACAAAACCATACAATTATTATCAGTATCTTTAACGTACGATAACTAACCAGTGATGACTTTCTAGCTTTAACCACTGGCATAACATTACACTTGCACACTATTAAATGTTAATGCTGTTTAGTAGTTTACTCGTATACAACGGACTGCGTATATACCTGTATCTAAGACGAAAAGTGTACTCTGTCCACTCTTCATCTTAGATACAGGAATAGAGTGTACTGTACAGTGTATACAGTTCATTCTCGTAGTGGCTTAGCTTAATTAAAGATCCGATATATAGGGCTACTAGAACGATTTCAAAAACTATCGTTTAGGGGAATTTCATTAGTATATCTTTTTTTTAATGTATTGCTATTAGTTTGGATATCCTTAAAAAAGAAAGTTCCTTGGATATTTATTTCATTGAACCCAGAAAATGACACGCAGGTTTGGGTTGTAGCTGATAAATGTAATGCTGAACTACAGAGTAGCAAGATCAAGGAAGATTCGTGCAATTACCTATTCAGACTATACTCAATCTCTTCGCCTGCTATTACGCTTAGGACTTGTGCTACCCACTGTAAGCTTTGTGGAACTTCACTTTCTGCAAGACTATCTCTTACATTAAATGACAATCATGAATGTCACAAGCCAACCAAGCAAACTGTTCAAAACTTTATGAAAGCAACACATGCTTAACTATACGTTTGATAACTTTTTTATCCTTAAAAATGACTGCACCACAACAAGGAGTTAGTACAGAGATGTCTAAAGTCGAGCCCGCTGGCCATGAAAAAACTAATTTGGCTCGCGTCGAGAAAGCAACTTTAGCCCGCAACCAAATAAGAAATGATTGCTATAGTGAAATAATTTTTCATGGACGAAAATTCCTGACATAATAAAATACTAATAGACGACACCTTTTTTTTTGGTTTTCATCTACAAATAGGGAGAAACTTTGTCCAAAATCGGCAAAAATTAAGCCCAAAATTATAATGGCACACACGCAACCTCGCTGGGTCTAATTTGGTCCACGATTTAAAAAGTTTGAACATCACTGAGTTAATCAGGGATATCTAAAAATCCCTGATGTTGAATCAAAGAAAGTTGACTTATGTCATCTGATCTGGGGTCAAATTTCGTTGTTTGCTTGTTCGGCACAATGTAACAATGAATAAGTTTAAACCGATTCAGCAATGAAGACTTCTTAAAGATTGCGCTGACATTTCTCCTAATTTCTTGATTTCCAGTTGCTGTTTATTTACTGTAGTTGAAAACGCTTCTTCAAAAAAGGAATGATCAACTTTATTCCATTTATTGGTAAGCTCTTCTTCTGACCCATTTTCAGCCTTTTCGACATTAAAGTCTTTATCTAAACACAAACACGTCTGAGCCTATGATATTTTTTAAATATCACTTAAGCATAAGCACTTTGCTGTTGATACTGGCACTTTCAAGTCCAAATTGGACTCTTCACCAGATTAGGAAAAGAAGACAAATAACTGCTGTATAGCGTAAGAATCAAAGGGGGTGAAGCAACCAGCCAATTGTAGTAGTGTACAATAACTAAAATTGAACTAAATTTAAAAAAAATTTTGTCGTCATTTTAGGGCTGCAGTTCCAAAGATATTTAACTAATACAAACATATGACCCTAAATAGTTTTCGGAAACCCTAAATCTGTTTTTTCAGCCTGAACTTTGAGAAAAAAAAAGAGACTGAATAATAATCACTCTTTCATTAACATCATATGATTAATAAAGTTTTGGTAAACCCCCAATTTTACTGGAAATTGGCCGGGAGAAAAAACTCAGGGTTTAAAAAAACTTTTTTAGGGGGAAATCTCTTTGCATTTGTTCAATACCTTCTTTTACAACTGCAGCCTTAAAATGAGAATTTCATAAATTATATTTCAATTTTAGTTACTGTAAAGCACCAAAATTGGCTGGATGATTCACCCCTTTCAAAGGCAATATTTATAGAGTAGTGGGGTGCGTTATTAAGAAATAATGATTGGAAGAATTTGAGGAAGCGGTAATATAGAAGGGTGGTAATTACGGGAGTGGTATGATGTACAGTATTAAGGGGTAGTTTTTAAAAAGATGTGGCGCAATGAAGAGCTGAAAAGTTACGAGTAATAATAATAGAGGGAGTGGGGAAACGGAAGCCTTAAAAAGTGGTGTCCAGAAGTGTAAGTAATATTAAAAAGTAATTGGAGGAATATAACCATGGACATGAAAGTTTTAAGAGGTGGTGGAAAGGATTTAGAGGTAAACATAAAAAATGATAATTAGAGGAGTGTGGTTAGAAATGTGGCAGGATTAAAAGATATGTTTGGAAGTGTGCGTGGGTAAACAATTATGGGTTGGAAATTGGAAAAATGGAGGGGTTTGGGAATGTAGTAGTATTAAGGATGGTGTTCAGATGGCTATAAAGGTGATCTAATAAAGATGATAATTAAAGGAGTGGAGAGAATAGGTCTATTGCAGTTATTAAGGGATGGTGTTTTGAGAAAAATGGGACTGTGAAAATTATAGTATTAATGGAGGTTTAGGAGAAAATTGCAATAAAAGTTCATGAACAAAATTATCTGAAACAACTAATTCTAGAGAAAACTGAGAAATAGTACACATGCAGGGTTGCCGCAGAAACTGCAAAATCAAATTCCAGGACTTTTTTAGATCATTTTCCAGAACTTTTGCAGGACTGTTTAAAATTTTTTTACAGGACTTAAAATTTAATTTTCACTTCTACTCTTTTATGCACCCACTTTTTGAACTTGTAATTGAAGAAAATTTTAATGCCACGCATTGGGATTTCTAGTACTGACTACTAGCCAGGTTCATAGCCAGAAATCTGCAATGAGAGGGCTGGGCTTGGGATATGGGACTGAGTTGCCAGCTGCCTGAGGCCATTGGGAATCTGATCCCCAGGGACAAACCCTCCAGCATAAAAGATTTCATGATTTTTTGCTGTAATAGCTTAATTTTGGGCCCAGTTTGGTACAAATTAATGCATTTTAAAAGAGGCGCAGCAAATTAGCTCTGCAAAAACATGATTGAACTGA
The DNA here is from genome assembly GCA_963965965.1 of Trididemnum nubilum. Lineage (NCBI taxonomy): Eukaryota > Metazoa > Chordata > Ascidiacea > Aplousobranchia > Didemnidae > Trididemnum > Trididemnum nubilum. The sequence continues at coordinate 5,750,432 of OZ014487.1, forward strand.
TTTCATAAATAGTCTAAGAGTATGTGGGTAATAGTAATGGTAAAACTTTTGTCCTAGCTTTATTTCAAGCAAGTAAACCATAAAATCCCATCATTTGAAAAAGGCTGAACTTATTAGCACCAGCGCGCAAATATAAAATCGCTATTCTAGCCCCACCACAACCCTTAACAAAACATATTTAACTGTAACCCAAGCTATAACCTTAATGTTAATTCCTACCCAAACTCAAATTCCAAACCCTAACCATAGCAATTGACAAAAAAAAAGCGTAAATGAACACTTACCGTAACGATAATAATTTTTAAAAAGCATAAATGAGCACCCACTCTTGCTCTCTTTTTCTCCATAAGCAAAGCATGCTAAAGTGCAAATGGGCACTTCTTTCGAAAATAACACTCAAGTATTAATTCAAATCGTCTGCATTTTATTTTGCTAGATAATTAAGAAGGGGCTAATGAAACAAGATTGGAAATACATGATTAATAATTAACTGAATGAAATACTGAATAGAACGCTTTACAATTTTTTTAGAAAGCCTACTTTAAGTATTTGCATTAAGCGATCAAATCTATTGTTTATTTTTAGCCATTTTAGTCAGTTGTTACCGATTTTATTTTTGACCAACATTACCCCCCCCCTAAATGATGTTTCAGAGTGGCTTTAAATTACTTGAGAGTCCATATTATTGCAAAAAACTGCCTCATTAAGTATAGCGTGAAAAATGTCATGTTTTTTTGCGTTTAGCTAACTGGCCAATGGAGGGCCTATAGCCCTCTACGATTCTGCTACTAGCAGTAATACTGCTATTAGAGTATCGCATTGCATTAAATTACTGTTCATAAATTCACTCTTCCGAATAATATTCAATAATTTATACATACTGTACTGCGAAGAGCAACTTTGGCATTTCAACAAGAAAGTGCTTACTGCTTATTTGCTCGCCAGCTGGCGAACTACTTAAAGAGAATACGAGAGCAAAGAGAAGAAGAATAGGCGCTCATTTACTCTCTTCTGTTTTTTAAATTATCGTTTGGGTAGGGGTACCATATTTTCATAGACCAAAAAGAGGACAGTTTCGAAAAACGAAGCCCAAACGACCAAACACGCGGAATGTATATACCGGCCAATCGGACTGACTGAAGACCTTTTTATATTGGAGAACACCATTTTCCAAGGGGAAATTCAAAAATTGAACACCGTTTTTTTCTTTGGAGACCACTTGTTTTTGCACCGATTTTGCCCTTCGAAAATGGTGATCTCAACAAAAAAAAAAAGATCTGCTGTCAGTACGATTGTGCTAAGGTCGGCGGGAGTTGAACGGGAGTGTGAACGAAAGTATATCGTTTTTGGTTGGTTTGGTCTTCAATTCACGCCTTTAAGTTCTGAGCATCAAAAAAGAGGACATTTGGCTACTTTTTTGGTGTCCTCGGAGGACAATTCCTTTTAAACAGAAAAAGAAGACAAATCCTCTTAAAAGAGAACGTATGGTAGCCCTACGTTAGTGTTATACAGGGTTAAGATTAATGTTGGGATTGGAGCTTGCAATACAGTTGGATTAGATTTAGGGTTGGGTTAAGGCTAGGATAGCAACTTTTTTATGCGTGCGCCAGCGTACAAATAAGCTCTGTCTTTTAACAAAACAAACTTTTAAATTTACCCTTTCAAAGGACCTTCAAAATGCAAATTACTTCAACCATACCTTTGTACAATTACAAGGTACCAGTTATTGCAACAACAAAAAAACTTCACATTCTGTCCTGGTAAGGAACGGGAAAACTTTCCAAAACTTTTTCCAACAAAATTCAAGGACTTTCCAGTACAGCAAAAAAAATCCCCAAGACTTTCCAGGATGTGGCAACCCTGCAGATTAATTGAAGCAATAATGTTAAGGATTTGAGATTAAATTAGGTGGGGTTGAGATTAAAAACAAATAATCAGTATATTTTCTTTATCAAAAAAAATTAGCGTAGTTTGCAGTTTTACTATTTCAGAATATTATTTGATAATCTGCAAATAAAAATTTTCATTTTAGAATATGGTACTATTTACTTTGTGATTCGAAGTTCTCCAAAAACGAAATTTCAAAAAGCATTTTTATCGGGTAATTAAATTTGGAAACAAAACAACTCACTTAGCAATTTTGAAATAAACTTTTCGTAATGCCGTAAATACTATAAAGCTAAAAGCATCGTTTTGAAACGCGACGCAGCGTATTGTGATTGTGCAATTGAATATAATTATTTTGAAGTTGTTGTGGAGGTCTAAAATTTAGAGATGTTAATTACAAGGGCAATGTAGTGTAAAGAGGTTGTGAATTAAAGGGCTATGAGATGCATTAATAAAGAATGATAATGGAAGTGTATAGGAATGAAGTAGTACAAGGGTTGTTGCTTAGAGAGATGCTGGAATATGATAGTATTAGGAATTGATGTATATAGAGGAGTGGGGGTGAAGTATTCAAGGGTAGAAATTAAGGGTGAAGGGATGTAATAATAAGGGGTGGTGTTTAGAAGGGTGTACATTATAGATAGACCTACAACTGTGCAAGTAAAAACTGGTCACACTTGGGATTCAAACTCATGCATGTACCAACTGATCACTTTAAAACCTCGTACCTGAGGTTGCGACAGGAAGTACTGGTAATCAATCATACTGAAGCATTGAACCACTCCGCCACTGACAGATTTGATGCAAAAACCTTTAGTTTGCATTACAGCACAAAAGCTATTGCTTTCACACAGCCAATTCGTAACCTGTTTTTGAGTGGCAGAAATTTGTATTAAAAAACAGAAACTTTTTAAAGGGGGTTTCAACTAAAACAAGATTGAAGTTTATAAATTAAGAAAATATACAAAATGACACTTTTTGATTTCCAAGTTTGCCCTTACTCCCTTTTATTTTTAATTCAAAATAAATTTGTCTTCTGCTTCAGACTTAAACAATTTGAAGTTCGAACAAGTCACCAACTTTTGAATTGTTTGGCAAAACTTCAAGCCAATAGATTTGATGCAAACACAACTTTTTGGAGTTGCTTTAAAAATAAAAGAGATAACAGTAAAAGCCAGAACGCATTTCAATATATTTTTCAAATCAAAAAGCTGAAACCAAACAAACTGCCTTTATGTATTTATATTATAATTTTCAAATTTTACTCCTACTTTCTGGTATCAATTATTGGATGTTGGACATTGTATATTGGATGCACTTTCAGCAAATACCTTTATGTTTAAGGAGGTAAGAAACAAAGACAAAGTCACCAAATTTTGAGTCTCCTGCACCGTGATTACAATATATAACGGGATAATAGTATTAGCTCAAAAATTAATGAAAGCAATTTAGCATGCGACCAATACAATACAAACCTTGAACAAAGAAAATAATAACATACCAAATGCCATGTTGGAAAATATGACAATCTTTGATTGGTTGCTCACAATAGTTTCCTTGATATGTTTTCTTTTCCATCTTACCGGTAGATTGCAGTGTAGTTTTTCTGAAAGCTTGGTGAAAATAAGCCTAAATAACAAAAATATTCACGAATGATATCACTAATTGGGTATGCAAGCACTTTATTACTTTTATAGCACTACCATCAGCTTCTTCTTTGTAATGTAGCCTTTTCACTTTCTTTATGAAAGCTGTCAACTGTTTAGCTTTTATCAATGGAGTTATACCCTATTGAAATTAGTTCCAGATGATGTTTATCATAATACATTTCCAACACCCAGCACATTTTGAACTATCTGGTGAGTGGCTGGGGATGACGAAGTGTTAACTAACTGCTCACCAAGTAAACAAAAAAACTACATTGCTGCAAGAAAAATAAATCACTGAATGCAAAATTTGACCGCAACAAATTTAAAATACTTTGTTTGGAATCGTATTGAACTTTGTTCAATTGAGGCAAAAAAGGTGAAGGAAGATGGTGCAGAATGACAGCTAAATCTCGAGCTACTGCCCTTGTATTTATCACGAAAGAGGGCGCATGATAAAAGATATCAAACAATTAAAATGGCATTATCACAGTTAACAACACAAGTTACTTTTGCGGCTATACAAAGATAATTGTAGCTACCGATACCTAAATTTAGACTCTGTGGTAACCAGTGTTTCCTGAAAGATCTTGACTGCGGCAAAATTGCCCAAATGCAACTTTTGATTAAAAATTGCCAAAAACTTTTTGGTACCAGAACAGTATTGGAAAAAATTTTGCGTAAAATCTTGTTTTGAAAATTGGTTCTAAAACCAACAAGCTGTTTTAGATAAAAATTTTCAAATTTTGCATCGTATTCCAAATGACTTTGATCAATAGTTATTTCATCACTTGGCAAAATTTTCTAAATCCTGGGTTATCAGACTCAGAGTGCATGGTTCAAGAACAATACATTCTTCCTTTATCATTAAAAAAAAATAAAATAACATCTACACATACCCATGGCTTTTCTTTACTGTGAGTTGGAGCAAATCAAGGCCAGAATATTTTTGCTCTTTGGTGGGCCAAATTCTTGATACTCCAACTTTGTTGTAATATCTTCTCTGGATAAAATATACTGGGCAGTTTCTTCCACTATGAAACTTAAAACTTGTTTTGTTTCATGCTCTTATTTCATAAATGACTTAACTAATTCACAAAAAAATGGAAGATAGGCTGCTCATTTTCATATACAACCACAGTAGTAGTATTACTGTTATCACTTTGATATGGACATCCAGGATTGTCACTTTCAGAAATAGTAGCGCAATGCAATTATATCAACCTTGATTTTCCACAATAGAGTCATCTAGCTCCAAGGATATCCCTGGTCATGCATTTGACGATAATATAATTGAAAAAGTTTGTAAGATTTGAAGTATTTTCGACATGATACTTCATTGCATTAATTGTCATGTATTGTATGTTTTATGATGATGAGCAATATGTTCTTGCAAACAAAGTCTCTTGTTTGAGAAAAAAGAAATGTTTACATTTCAAATCTGAATTCATAAGAAATTAATTACATGTAACAGTGCTGCAGCCTACCTCTGAATTACAGGCAATTCTTGAGCTATTGTTCTTAATTGACTGGTACATATATTTAACTTAACCGTATGCTCAGTCTACTACTGACCTAGATCAGTATACAGTAGGCTTTTGGTCACTAGCTTAATTCAATTCAGTGCAGAAACGTCTGCAAAATCAAAATAAAATTCGCTCAATGCAATCTGGAAGAGAAAAGCAACATTAATAGAAATCTCAAACCATATCTAAACCTAACAATATTGCTCTATTGCCTTTTTTTACAGTGCATATCATAGCTTAGCCTCGAGTTTATAAGTCAGTTGAGAGGAAACCTGAAGAACTAGTCAAATAAAGTATGGTTAGCAAGTGGCTAGTGCTACATTACATAACACCTACAAAGAGAATAAGAAAGCCAAGAATAGGAGCTCATTATTTTTCTATTTTTAACTTTTTATTATGATTGAGGTTAGGGTTAGGGCTAAGGGTCGGGGCAAGGATAGCAATTTTCTTATTTGTACGCAACAACAGCCTATGCCTTTTTAATTTAATATCTAAAGTTTCCGCAGACTGTATCTTGTAGGGTGCCCGTGATCTTTTCACAAAGTGATCTCATAGCAAGCTGAACCTAGATTAACTTAATTATCTAGAAAAAACACACAGTAAGAGTGTTTGTAAAACAGTCCATTTTCAATGTGTTTGCAAAGTGGCTACAAGTGTCGGACTTTATTTCTACCAGGTTCCATCAATTTAAGCACAACCAATACAGACGTTAAGTTAATTGTTTGATCATAAGTTTCCTCTCATCTACTGTATTCCAACTTATAAACTCTTTGGTTAAATTTAACTTCTTTTTTTTGCAAAACGAACAATTTCTTTACAGTTTAGTTGTTAAGGTGGCTACAGTAGCGGAGTTTGAAATTAACTCTGGCCCGTTAATTGAAAATTTTTGCGTAATGCATGATTGGAAAAAAGCCTAGATCACATTACCAGCTGACATAACATTGCTCACAAAAACTTGATTGTTGAAATAGGATACGCGATTACAATTATTTTGAAAATTTAGTGATTTTTGCCAAGAAGTATATTGTACGATTTTTTTCCTAAGTAAAGCTCAAAACTTATAGTAACTACTTTTTCTGGGCAAGTAGACTTCTGATATTACTTGCCCGATGGGCAAGTAGTTAAAAAAAGTAATTTTGACCCCTGAGTAGCTTAAGCTGTAGCCACCAATCTTTTTTAGATCTATGCTATGCCTATTTGCCCATGCTTCAAATTTTCATTTAACTTTTAACCAATCAGAGGTCGAATGGATACAGTGTCTTCTGGGTTCCTAAAATGGTAGGGTTGTGTTTGATTCCCAGCTAGGTCAAGCCAAAGACTATAAAAAACGGTATTCACAGCTTTCCTGCTTGATTAGTTGACGTTCAGTAATAGACAGTGTAGAGCCTCTAACATGTTTGGTCGACAGGTGCCAGCTTGACTTGAAGACCAAAGATCCTTTTGCTGTTTCCTGGTGCATAAAAGTGTAATTACATTTCTGATTTATCCCTACTGAGTGCATACCGTATATGCTTACTAGGAACAAAACTAGACCTTTTTCCAGGACGAGCAGAGAGATAACTTAGGCCGGAATCACTTGATTAAGTTTTTTTGCACAATTTTCTTGCATCAATGTTTTTTGAGCTATCACACCTGGACAAAATTTTCTTGCTTATTTTCTTGCCAGACGAAAGCATATGGGTGTTTTAGCAAAAAAATTGCTGATGCTATCACACACAGTTTTTTTCTCTGTAAAAGCATTTACACAGTTGTTAAGGAATTTCTTTGAAATTTGCCACGGCAATAGTACTACTATGCACTTCGTGGATTCATTGTTATTTCTTGTTTGCCAAAATGATAGGAGCATGTTCACAAAAGCGAAAAGCTGAGCTATAGAAATAAATGGCTATTTGAGTTCTGCATCAAATTGCATGCGCAGACTAGGATTTTTTTTTGACCTGCAATGAAATGAAATAGAAACCTTTGCTTGTGTGGAATTCTATAGCGTATAGCATAGCTTTGTTTATGCTATGTTATTTATCACCAATAAAATTTGCATAACATTGCATGATTGACCAAGTAAGCATAAACCAAGTATGTTCTTTTCGGTACTTGCAGTTTCAGAGGGCTCAATAATTGGATGTTAGGATAACTTTAAACTTTACTATTTTCAAATAAGAATAAAAACGTTTTTGTTTGGTTTCTTATAAAATCAGCGTGAAATAGCTGAAAATTATCTTAACTGATTAACAATGCAAAAAGCTCTTTTGCCAGTGGACATGTCAATTTCTAACCAAAACATACTAAAATCATCACAAATCTGGCACTAGGCCAAGTGAAAATGGGCTGGAAACTTTCCTCCGATCAGAAGGAAATTTTCAACATCTTGATTAAAACTAGATCACACATTAAATACGTATCAAAGTTTACTTATTAGTAAATAGTGAGCAAAAGCCACTCTCCAAATGATTTTGATCTAAAAGTTCCGAAACTTTCTTCCAAGCATCCGATTTCTTTCATTCTGTCCTAATACTTGACATTAAACATGTTCCAAAAGCACTGCATTTCTTTGATTTATCCAAATTAAAAAGTTCAGTTTCATGAGTTGACCACAATGGCATGGTGATATCTACACTACAGTTCTGGTTATTAACTTTTCAGAAGGAAGTTAGAAAAGGTCAAACACCACTTTGAATAGGAAGAATTGCATAGGCCTAATCTATAAGCGATCGTAAATAAAACAGCAGGCAACACATTTAAGTCTTTAAAGAAAAATGAAAAAAGAACTGGCACAATGTTATACTATAATACTTCATTGTCAATTAAATCAAAAGTGTAAATTTTCTTACAACATTTTCGCTTGATAATTGTGACGCATTCATTTTTAACAATTTGGCGGTACTTTTTGTATTCTGCGGGTAAATATTTTCAAAGGCAAGACTAAAAGCTAAGTTGTTTTTTCGCTGAGAACAGAAAAGTTGCTGGCAAAATAGAGCTTGATTCTATTTTCCCGCAAGAACTCAGCAAAACTTTTTAAACACTGTTTTTCATTCTCACACAGCTGCACAATAAAATTGCCGACAGGTGCTCGCAATAGTAAGCCATAAACTTGCACAACCTTCACACAATTAATGCAAGAAAATTGTGCAAAACACTTGATCATGTGATTCCGGCCTTAGTTTATAAAGCCTCTCTCTAGACTCAAACCCCGGGTTTTTACGAAACACAAACCACCCCGCAACCTCATTCTTAGATAGATACCAACCACTGAAGAAATTACGGTACTTCTGAAAACTCTCTTTTCTCCTACCCAAGAAACTCTAAACTTTATTCCAGATTTGGTGCTGTCGCCACAGCAAACAAAGTCAGGGGGAACTAAAATAGAAAACTTTTGCAAATTAATACTGATCTTGTAGAAACTTTAGAAAAACACATCTTGAGAAACTTCAGAAATTCTGCATTCACCTCAATTCATGTCTAAGAAACAATAACCTACATTACCGGTATCAATTATTAGGCTGGTAGGGTTTCATAGATTTTTTGTCTCCGGCCCAAAATCATTACTGGGGTAGCTGTTAGAATGGTTTTCGAGCTTAGAATGCTTTGAATTGCATACGATGCAAACATTTGTGGTTTTAAAATTGAAAGTGGCTATTTTGCCTCTAGAGGCAAAATAGTGTTTTTCCTCAGTTTGGGTTAGGGTCAGGGTTGGGATTAGGGTTAGAGTTTGGGTGAGGGTTTGGGTTAGGATTAGGGTTAGGGCTATTTTGGCACTTGTGGCAAAATAGCTGTTAGGACTATTTTGCTTCCAAATGGCAAAATAACATGGGGCTATTTTGCCATTTTACCTCTAAAGCCACTGCCTTTAAAATTAATATGACTAGCCTAATTACTTGATGATCTAAAGGGTTTAAAGGTGTAAATTAGTGTAAACTTTGAATGTTAAAGCTAGTGTGAAACTTGAACCACCAAACTTTTGGTAGGCTGCTCCATAGATCCTGCAATCTTTTTGTAGTATCTATGGCTGCTCCAAATGAAAAACGTTAACAGGAATATAGCCTACTGCTAATGTAGGTGGCGTTCGTTAAGTACAGTAGGTAGGATTGAACGTTGCTATTCCTCTTTACCATTACAGAATTACACCTACATCATTTTCGATTGCCTTGTCATTACAGATTAGGCCTTACCATACGTGCTGATAATGCAAAAATGTAGGCCTATTCTTAGTAAACTTAAATGGGGGAGGGGGGCACAAGCAATCTTCTTTAGCGACTACACTGATGCTATTCCTTTATCTATCCCTACTCTTTTTTTCAATATTGGCCAACTTGATGTGATTATTCCATCACCTACCAGTAGGCTACTGTGTAGTGACCGATGATCTGCCTCTTAACCAGCAGCTTGCTCAAAACGGTAGGGTAAAAAAAGGAGCCAATATTTCTGCTGTTTCTTGTCTTCTTTTTTTGTCAAAATCTTACAAAAATGTAGACCTAGCCAAAACAATCAACTTGCTCTGGTAAGTTCCAATTAGTTACATTTGAGCTCTAAATTTTTTAATTTGAAAAGATGCAATAATTACGGAATCCACGTGAGCGCAGTCAGGCGTAAAATTTATTTATTCATTTCTTAAATATTATTTCAAGACCATATTAAATTTAAAAAAAAGCAATAACACCAAAATATACTAACGAACAAAAAAAAAGTTTGTACATAATAAATGAATTTATTTTCTCAATGGTAAATAAAAATAACTCACTTAGATCCAGTCAAATTGCAAAGAAGTACAATATCATCTCTAATAAGCCAGGACAAAAACCTAATGGTTATTTGGTCAAGATGCTTGCTTACTGATAATAAAGTTATTTAAAAAAAGCTATCGCAAAAACCAGTCACTACATATAGAAAATAGCTTGACTGCGCAATTGCGAATGCTTGACTGCAGTTGCCCACAGGGTGTCGAACCGAACCTGAACCCGAACCGTAAACCAGAATGAACCGTTTCATTTTGATGAACCCGAACCGAACCTGAACCAGCAAAATTTTACTTCAGTGAACCTGAACCAAACCTGAACCCTCAAAATTGTGCTCAAGTGAACCCAAACCGAACCTGAACCCCTAACAAAAGTAAGAATATATTTTTCCATATCTGGATGCCGCTGGCGCTGGTACACGCACAATAAGAGCAGTGGTGAACTTCAACAGGGTCAGCAATTTCTCCTTTTTTTTTCTGGACGAAACGAGTAACGACAGTTAAATTTTAAGTCAACGAACCCGAACCGAACCTGAACCAGTAATATTTTACTTGAGTGAACCTGAATCAAACCTGAACCTCGAAAATGGTGTTCAAGTGAACCCGAACCAAACCTGAACCGCTAAACTATTTTGAGCCGGAGCTAAACCTGAACCCGAACCGTTATTTGAAACGGTTCGACACCCTGGTTGCCCACACTCCCATTCAACCTCTTTAATTTTTCTATCTTTTAATCTTTATTTCCACCATTTCCTATCTCCCATTTCTATTTTTTTACCTTTTTTTTGTTACAGTTAACAATGAAGTGTCTTTCTGTCTTTCCATGCCCAATTTTTAACTTATATATATTTTCTTCCTGATTTGTCAGCTCTATTTTTTTTAAGTGCAATCTCCATTCCACCATTCTTATTTCTAATTTCTATTTTTCAATAATTCAATCCCCATTAATTTTCATTTTCCATTCCTCATCCACCTTGTTTCTCATGCACATGTTTCTTCATCTTGTATATCACCCTATTGCTATTCCCTGATTTTCTGTTCCTCATCTCCATTTTTCAATCTAATTCCTCCGTCTCCATTTTCCTTCTTCAAAACGTCATTTTTAAAGTTTTAATTCCTCCATCCTCATCTTCCATCAGGCCATTAGCCTCATTCTGCTATCCTCATAACTGCAGCTCATTCTCTTACCTCCATATTTCCTTTATTTCCATCTCCCATCCCCAGCAACATTTTCCGCTCATCCTCATTTCTGCTATCTCTTTTTCCATACACATTCCTCCATCCCCATCCCCCATTTTCATTTTCCTATCCAATTCCCCCATCTCCATTTCCCATCCCCATTCCTCCACCCCCATCTCTCATCCCCACTCTTCTATCCCTATCTTCCATCCGCATTCTCCTATCCCCATACGCCCATCCCCATTCCCTTATCCCCATTTCCCCATCCCCATTTCCCCATCCCCATTCACCTATCCCCATTCCCCATCCTCATTCCTCTATTATTATTTCCAACTCCCCCATCCCCATTCCCTCACCCCCATTCCCTCATCCCCATTCCCCTATCCCCATTCCCTCATCCCAATTACCCCATCCCCATTTTCTCATCCCCCATCCCCATTCCCCCCATCTCCATTCCCCCATCTCCATTCCCCCCATCCCCATTCCACGTCCCCATTTCCCCGTCCCCATTCCCCCATCCCCATTCCCTCATCCCCATTGCCATCCCCCCATCACCATTTCCTCATCCTCGTTCCCCATTCCCTTTCTCGTTTCCATTCTCCATTGCCTCATTCCATTCCCCCATCCCCAATCCCCATACCTATTCCCCCAATCATATATTTCCCATGTCCATTCCCACATCTTCATTCTCCCAACCCATTTCCTCATTTCCATTCCCCAAGTCTTATTACCTTGAATCCTATTCTTCCATCCTTATTCTCCTATCCCCATTTCCCCATTCCATTCTTTCAGATCCATATTTATCCTATTCATCTCCCTTTTTGCGTATCCCATTTCTTCATTCTCATTCCCCCATACCCAATATCATTTTCCCATCTCCCCTTCCCCATCATTATTTTCATATCCACATTACCGTACCCATTTCATTCTCCCAACCACCATCCCTCTTTCTATTCCCGGTGCCTCCTTTCCCATTCGGTGATTAATTCAAATTCAACTCCATTCCATTTTCTTGATAAGTCTTCTCCCAAGCATCGCTTAATTTTTTTCAATTTCCAGCATCCAATTTTTATTTAACGCATCTTTATCTACTTTTCTATGCTTAATTATGCATGCGTTTGTCATTTCGCCAACTTTTCGTGTTTACAAGTTGGCCGATATCTCAATGCAATGCTGTATTTGAACGATTACGCGCTTAAATAACATATTAAACGCGTTGTAGTGACTCAAAACGGAAAATTTGAAACATGTCTTTAAAAATTACACAAAATCTGTTACTTTAACATGTATAAAACCTATTTAAATGCATAAAACACGCCAACTTTAAACACTTCATTTAGAGTGTAGGCAGAACTTTTTTATAGGAAGTTGTACATAAGGCTCTGTTTTCATTGAAGTTATTCGTGGAAATTGTTATGGGGAGGGGGTTTGCAAAGATTTCGGAGCTTTTTAGTCTCACTAATTTGCAGTCCAGTATAGATGAAGAGCAAAAAAGGTTTTACCGCATTTTAAGCGCTTAATTTTGATAAATTTTGAGCTATATTTTGGGGTCAATTTCCTCATGGACTCTTTCTATTGGCTTGTCCAAGAAAACCAAAGTCGAGTGGCTTACTAAACTAATTGATTTTAATTGATATTATTAAAATAAACTTGCAATTATTTGGTGTTTAATTTTGGTAAAAATGCATGTGGCCAGCAATAACGTTTCTCCTGTAAAAGTGGCCCATAGCAGTTAAAAGGTTGGGCAGGCCTGGGCTACAGCAAATTGCAAAAATAGGCTGGCACTCACGTGGTAGGCTATGGATATGTAATCAAGTATATTTGGAAGTACATGTCAACATTCATCTGATTGGCCTTTGTAAATGTGCAAATTAGAACAACAAAATAAGTCAAAGAAACACTCAAACAAGGAACTGTATAATATGAAACAAAAGAACACAGGTGTAATCGTGATGCTATAAATCGAATTATATTAGTAGAGCATTGCGTACAGTACTGCCGTATCCTGTTACCGGTTCCTCTAACTACAAAGTTTAGCTGGTCACTCAATTGCAACGCATACTTCTGGGTTATAGCAAAGCACAGTATAGTTTAAGCCATAAGTGGGCACAAGTCCGTTAATCGTTAATCCGTTAATAACGAAGATAACTTTTTCAGTAACTCGTTAATCCGTTAAAAAGTTTTTTCATGTTAACGGACTAAATTAACTTCCGTTAACCTCTGTTAAAGGACTAAATTAACTTCCGTTAAGTTCTGTTAACTTCCGTTAAGCTTTTTATCGTTAATATCTTGCACCATTCATTCATCGTACCGGTTCAAACCAGTGTGCACTGGTAGCACTTGTTGCGTATCAGCACAAGTTTTATAGAAGAGAGCAAAGAAAGGAGCTCTTTTTTGTAACAAATAGTAAGCTGCAGCCTTAGAGGTCTACTAATTATCGCTGTTTTCAATTTTCAAGGATTTTCCAATTGCAGCTTCGTTAATGCGTTTGAACTTAGTTTTATCTTGAAAGTATATTAAACTGTAAAATGTAACCTCCAAAACGCAAAAAGATCACCATAACAATAGATATTTCCTAACAATCTGTTCAACAGCGTCAATACGTGTTCTAGAAGCGAGTGAATTAAAAGAAATGTAAATTACACGCAAAATGTTAACGAATTAACGGACTTTGTTAACTTCAGTTATTTCAAGCTGAAAATAACGGATTAACGTTTACGGAGATGTGAAGTTTGTTAACGGACTATTGGTTAACGAAGCTATGTCTTATATAGGTCTTGCTATATATAGGTCTTGCATTAACTTGCCCACCTATGGTTTAAGCACACAGCTACTTCGAATATTATCAGACCGGTAATAAAAACACGAGAGTTTAGTTTAAAATGATCTTATGTCGATAACTCACGTTCGACTTTGCGCAAGCAATATCAAATATTGCATTCATTGTGTATTTACAACTAACTTAAGTAGGCTACCTTGAATTTAAATTTGGAGTTGCTGGTCAGTTTACAGTTGACAATGATCTGGGATGTGATAATGATGCAGTAGATATTTTGTTAGTTTAGCATGCAGTTAAATTATCGATTAATACAGTAGGTATCGATTAATACAGTAATAATTATTGGTTCAGTAATAGGTGCAATAATAGCAATCTATGAAAAGATGCATATCCTAATGGTATTTTTATTTTGAAAGAAGCATTATAGTTTAGATATTGTGAATAGTTCTTGAAATTTTCTGAGCATTGGTGTCGGTTGATATGTGCTTAGCTGCCGCCTGCATGTTGCCAACACTGTCATGATTTAGATCCAGGTCATTTTATTTGTCACAATCATCGATACGCAGAAATAAACAGCTGAAAACAGTAATCAATATACAATGGCTGTGAAGGGAACTCTAGGTCTTTGAGTCGGCAGCTACCCTGCCCCTCACGTGAATGGCATATAAGTGATATGAGTCACTGAATGTACAATCTCGTAGTTAACGGCGAACAGCAATATTAATAAAACACAAAATTCACTAAAGAACAAAAAAAAAAGCGACGACAGCAGCAACAACAACAACAAAGACTGGAGCAGCAGTAATTAGTATAGAGTAAACCATAGCTCTGAGAGTGAAAAATTATGATGCCAGGTCCAGCCAAAGAAAAGGAAAATAAATAAATAAAGTGAAGCTCTCCACTACCGGCATTGCAGATTACGTAAACTTTGAAGTACACGGCATTTTATGTTATTAAAGGCATCAGCAAAGCTTCTTTTTTGGTTTGAATTAAAAAAAGATATTTGTTTAGTTTTGAATAATACAGCTTTCTGAGGATCAATTTTTTTGCTACCGACATTGCACATTAATGGGCCAGCAGAAAAGGAAAGGGATTCAATGATACTTCATCTAATGCAAGAAGCATACACACCAGTACCACCAAGTCCGAAAAGAAGAAGCAGATTTCCTGATAAATATGTACGTAGCTGAATCGGAAGGGAGAGCAACGGAGCCCTGAAAGATTCAAAGAACTGGAAGCTTTAGAACTAGGCATAGAGGAGCCAGGGGGTCTAAAGTTAATTTGTTACGATTAAAGTTTGGGGGGATTCGATTTTAGGTGCTCATGAAATCATAAAATATTAATTTCTGATATACAACGTTAACATTCTGTAAGAGAAAATTAATATGATCGAGAGTTTCGTCTTCCATCGGCTGATAACAGATTTCGAGGAAAGAGCTCTGAGAGTGGATGATTTTTAGTGGAGACGCAGAGCACGTTCATTTTCAGGATAAAGCCTTGTGTTTAAGTAGTGGTACAATTTCAGAGGAAAAGTTGAGCCACGAGGAGAAAATGTTTTCTTGTTATGGAATATGGACTTAACGCTTGGTGAAACAGGCAGCAAACGGAGACCTGCCACTTTCAGTTAGTTTTTTTTCTTACGGACTCCGAATTTCTTTTTTGCTTTTATCCGCTCTTCATACTTCCAAGCAAAGCCGCTCCGAAATGTAAGTATGAATCTCTGTGACCCTCTTCGACTATGCTTCTGTCAATTTTTGGTGGTCTTTGGCCAGAATGAGGTTGCTAATTTTTAGCCAAAGCAGGAGCTTTCCTACCTTGTGCCTTCCGTTGCGGTCCTTTACTCATTCCTCCCCGCCGTAATTTTATTTATCTCATCGTTAAGTGTCCTACTTTTTAACTTGTACGGTAAACTACTTTTTGACTCTTCCCTCTTTATCTAGGACTTCTGGTTTAGTTAGATCTTTGGGTGTGGCCCGACCAATGGGTCTCGGCGGAGTTTATTCGCGCGTCATCTCTACGAAAAATTGGCCGGGTAGCACAAACACACTGTAAGTTAGGTAAGGGCATACAATACAGGAACATTAAGCGATTAGCAACGCTTAAAAAGAAGTGCCTTTTTCAATTTCGATTAAAAATAAATTTTTTTTAGGGAGACTGTCTTTCTACTTTGTTGATGTAAACCGTTGCTTTCATGTAATTGTTGGTCTGTTTTCTCGCATATTTAGAAAGATCTATCTTACCCAGAGCTGGGCAAGTCCGCAAGTTAGTCCGCAAGTCCGCAAATCCGCAATTGCGGACTAACGAAAAAAGTTGTGGACAAGCGGACTCGAGGAGTTAAGCAATTTAAATTGCCGACTTACAGTTGCGGACTATTTTTAATTTTAGTCCCCAATTTCGCAAGTTTTTTCAAGTATTGAAATTCCTTTCTATTTTCGTAAAATATTCATGTTTTTACCCAGTCTAACATGAGAAATCAATTTAATGTTTCTAGTTCAAGTTCGGCAAAACTATCAAGTGTTTCCAGTTTAGGCTGACATAAATACTAAGTCTGCTTTTCGACTTAATTGCTTTCTTTTTGTTGACATGCTGTTTGGTAACGTGAGAAACAAATACATGTCGCGTTCTCATCTTTTATACAAATAGTTGGTTAATTTTTTAGAATATTTTAGAACCCCCTTTTGAGATTGTTTTAAGAATCTTCTAGAACTGTCTTAGTGGTAATTTTAACTTTATTGTCTTTAGATCTTTAATCTCATAATCTTTAGGTCTGCAAATAATGCTCAAATTAGATAATCTTCGACAGCAGCACGAGTGATATGGTGTCTCAAATTTTTGTAGGTTCGTGTATCAAGTTAGCTGTGTTGTAAGTTGGTTATGTAAAATGTTAACGTGCTGATGTTTCTATTTCCACAGTGCGACCTCGAAGCAGTTTTTTAGTAGTCTAGTATAGTCTAGCATAGCGTTAGTATAATCAATTGCGTATATTTTGGTCTTGTAAATTGCAGTTAATTGATATTGATTCGGCTGGCTGATAATTGAATTGTTGTTTTGCCGTGCTCCTTTGGATGAATCAAAATTTTGGTGCTCTGTGAGGAATAACATTGTTATATTTATATCCAATGTATGGTACGACTGCAGAAATATGAAGGATACGGCGCGGCGAGACAGGCTATTAGAAGCGGGTCTAACCTGATTCAAATTGGAGTCAACACTGTTTTTTCGAGTTCGGAAAAACAACCGACTTTTTTTTTGAGTTTAAGTTCGAATTTGCAGCCGTGGTTAAAAGTATGGCTTTGTTGTTTTTACCGTGAGTGCTTAAAATTAGCCACTGGGATATCATTTTTTGTACTGGTAGCCAGTGCCGTGGCCACGGTGGGGCCAGGGATGCCGTCGCTACGATAGGGCCAGGGGCGCCGTCCCCCCTAACGACTGCTTGTGTCTCCCCAATTTCGGTTCATTCAGAATGCTTTTTTGTAGCATCCCGTAACAAGACAACAGGCAATAATGCAAAAAGGAATAATAATTTTCAAAGATATTTCTTGTTTAAAGTTTTCCCGATTGTTTGCAAAATTGCTGGCCACCAACTGCTGTACATAAATGTAACCCAAAAATTTGCATTATTAACTTTACGGATACTTTACTTTACTATAAAAAAACTTTACGGATATGTCGCGGAACAGGGATGTATGCCTACAAAAGCCTTACCGGTATTTCGTTAGTGATTATGACCCGAAACAATACTTGAAAACATTATTTTAAAAGACCAGTTGTTTTTTTTTAGAGCACACTAAAGATTTGTTTTAGGTCGCAGTCAGTGGCGCAACCGGGGGAAGGGGCTAAGAGGTAATCAGCCCCCTTTAGCCACGTCATTTGGAAAATATAACCAAAACAAGCGTATAAACGTGTTTTGGACTTGATCTGAAGTACATGGGGCTCAAGAGGCGAGACAATTTAAATCTTTCAAGGACTTCTGAATTTTAGCAATTTACTGTAATTATTGACATGGTTTTAAAACGTGCTAAATGTGATTTAAATGGCGTTAAAATCGCTATTTTTGCCGCAAAATTGCAAAAATCCCCAAGCAGCTGGGGGCTGCGCCCCCTCAGTGACACGCCTGAGTAGCAACGGTTTGTTCAGCAAGGGACCTAAATTAGACAATTTTTGTGCTAAAAGCATTTACTTTTGATTCAAGCCCTTTCTCTTTAAACAAAACTCTGGTTGCGCTTCTGGTTGCATTCACTCCTGTAGACATATTTTTCAAGCAATTATAACGGCGCATACGAAACGAGCTAATAAACTCAGCCGGGCTTATATTTATCTTTTTTCAAAGATGAATACAAAATTGTAGCTTTAAAATATCAGTTTTTATGTGCAAAAGTTTAGTCCATTTTATAGTGCCCCTTCCCCCATTTTCGGCAAGGGACCCCTCACTTCGTTTGGTCTGGCGATAACACTGCTGGTAGCATGTGGTTATCTCGTTCCTAGAGTATTTTTTGAAACTAGGGACTAAAAATTCAGTAATACGATTAGTGATATGAATGTTTTTTTGCCTTATACTGCTTTTGCTTTTTCCTGCCCCGAAAAAAATTGTTTTCTGAGAATATTATTGCAAGCGTAAATGCAGAATGTGCTTTGCTATCTGATAGCTTCACACAGTAATCCAATGGCTTTTAATCTCCGAATCCCCGGCTTTATTGTAGCATTTTTAAAGGTTCGTTGGTGGGTTGTGCACTATGCTTCCATGCAGTTTAGGCATTTACTGTATAAACAGTAGCGCAACCAGGAGGGCTGGGGGCTACAAACCCTTAGCCAAGTTACTTAAAAACTTTAACCAAAATTACAAGCGTTTAAATCTGTTTTGAATTGGACCTGAGAGTAAGAGGGGCTGGGTAATTCTTAAGTTTGCCATACAAAAAAGCAGCTCAATAACAAGTCGTGCTGTGGTACATTTACTAAAATCAACAGTTGTGACGAGTAATTCCTGTCATTGTGTAAAATGTATCCACCGTACGCTTGCTATACTTCCCACAAGTCACAACTTTTGACTTATTTTTGCTAATCAACTCTGAGCAGATCACTTCGGGACGTGGTTGATTGCAAAACTCTTCTACTCGGTTCATAAAAAGTTGCGGACTTGCAGTGCGGTTTTGAAATATTACGAAGTTGCGGACTTGCGGTTGCAGACTTTAAGAATTAGGAAGTTGCGGACTTGCGGCTGCGGACTTCAAGAATTAGGAAGTTGCGGACTTGCGGTTGCGGATTCAAGAATCCTGAAACGTCGTTGCTGACTTGCGGTTGCGGACTAAGCTTTTAAACGTCCAATTGCGGACTTGCGGTTGCGGATTAAGAAAATTCAAATTCGGTTGCAGATTTGCGGACTGCGGACTTAAAAAAAACTTGTGGTGCCCAGCACTGATCTTACCAACAACCGAAAATTGGTGTATGACATGTTCAAAACTGCTATTGCGTTTGTTTTAAAAGTCAACATGCAAATATTTCTCCATTTTAAAGGATGTAGGCAAAACACCTTGATGTAGGCGTTTTGCCCCAGGTACGGTTAAAACGCTCAATTTTTTAAAGAAATTAAAAACTGAGTTTTAGCTTAAGTATTAACTTGCCAAAATTCTAAATGCCTGTGTTGATAGAGCTTCAGTTGGTGCACACATACAGCAAAAAAGTTTATTTTCCAGCATCAATGCTATTGAATACAGCACATTTTCCTTGAGGTAAGCTATTTACTCCACTCTACCCTACCTCATCTTTTAAAAAACCCTGACCAATGCGTGCTGCAAGTTAATGGAGCGATATTGAAGCAGGTGGAGAAGTTCAAATATCTTGGAGTTACATTTACGAGTGACGGAAAGCAAAACGAAGAACTGGATGCTCAAATAGTCAAGGCTAATGCAGTAATGCGAGCTTGGAACTATTCGGTTGTCATGAAACAAGAATTGTTGAAAAAAGGCAAACCTCTCAACTTTCAAAACAGTTTCTGTCCTTATTCTCACCTATGGTCATGAATCTTGGGTAATGACCGAAGGTGTTTGATCACAAGTGCAAGCGTCCGAAATGAAGTTTTTACGAAGAATCGAAGGAGTTACACTATTTAACGAGGTGCGTAGCTCTGAGATCCGAAAGTGTTTTAACATCAAGCCGTACTTTTCCAAATTGAAAGATTGCAGCTTAGATGGTTTGGTCATGTAAGCAAAATGCCTAAAGAAAGACTCCCCAAACAAGCTTTACTTGCCAAAGCAAATGGGAGAACACCAGTTGTACGATCTAGAACTAGATGGACCAAATACAATAAAGATCTAGAATGGAATCGCTTGGGACTTCACCCAAGCGAATGATGGATGTGATGAAAAACTGTGAAGGATGACGACTTAATCTTGAGCTGCTGCCCCCGCAACCCTCACGGAAAAGCAGGCAATGACGAAAAACGAAGAAAAAGCGCATAAGAAACTTAAACAAATTTTCCATTGCAAAACTATACTTTATTACGTAATAGGATGTGAGCAAATGTTTCTTTTTGCCAAATAGTTATTAAAAAAACTCGGATATCTCAAAAACTAGAAAAGATAAGCTGTCCAAATTTTTACCATCAGCTTTAAAATCAGCATAAACTCAAAAAATTCAGCTACTAAAAACATAAATCCGAAAAACAGCGCAATAAAGTTAGCTCAAATTTACAAAATTTTAAAGCTGCTGAAAACTTTGACTCCAGATCTCTGCATCCAAAACATAGCAATGAATCCTTGATTTATTAAAAATTTTGCTTCGCCTCCTACCCCTCTATAATTCAAATGACTCTTCTAAATTTTATCAATCGCTAAGGGCTCGCTGAGCAAGTGCGGATTGGTCCAAATAAATTAGCGGATCTGTCGTTTTTTATTGACATAACGAAAAGGATCAAAAAAATTAACAAAGCGGTACTGTAAAAGGTGATGCAAGCATAATAACAAACAAACTTTCAAGACAAACTATTAAATTGAGGTGGACTTATTATGTCAAACATCGCCATTTACTAACTTAGCCAACCAAAACTAGAACGAAAGAAGCGAAAGTGTCCTTTTTAATGTCGCTAACATTGCAAGTAGCAACAACACTTTTTGGTCAACCAGCAACAAAACTACCAGTATTATTTTGCAACTTAGTTCGGCTTTGTAACTTAAATACTTGACCAGAAATTTGACATGCGGTATTTTCCAAAAAACCCAAACCTTCACCCACAATTCACAAATAGTCTGTTGCAGTATTTTTTAAAAGAACTATTTTGTATGAAAAGTCTGCTCAAACTTTAAAAACACAATTAGAAAAGGTCTGACTCCGTAATCATCACGGATAAAGATACGAAAACCGGCGAAATTCTTTAACATAAATCAAATTCTTATATCAATGATACTGCAAAGTTTAGTTTGAGCGGTAAAAAGTATTAAATTTTGAAAGGCTTATTTGGTGGACCAACTCAATCTTCCCCAATTCTCCAGAAGGTTCATGAATCATTTATGTCTAGTTACATCAAGCTAATATTCTTAAACTTCTATTTCTTTACCTCCAATAGTAAAAACCTCAAATTTCAAAGAACTAATTTTGGACATTCCACCATCGCAAGATCTTCAATCTTGCTATATTTTACATGTTTTTTATACTCACCAATTCTGAAAATTTTGTTTGTGTAGCTTGATAAACAAAAGCATTTCATTTTTTAGGGAGAATTCTATAACATCGAACTCCTAAATTTTGCTATGCTTTATCTTTCATTAATTTCATAGTTATTTTATTTCGTTGCATTCATAACAATAAAACAATTAAATAGAACAAAAAGATTCAAAGGAATTTTTGGTCATCGAGTTAACCGGCCACCCAAATATTAGTCATGCCAAGCTGCTGGGTATGTCAGTTTTCCTTGTTTATTGGAATATGTTGTGTATATGAGGCAAACTTGAGCTTAGTAGTATATAAGGGCCCTATCGAGTCCCAAAAGCAAATACCCAAACTGCATACCTGTGACGTCATTCCCAACATCTTTGAGGATCTCCTATAAAGAGAAATTTAGTAGGATAGAGAAAACCTCTAGTGGAAAATGTAATTCGGCATGAGGTACTTTTGTAGGACCTGACTTAAAAGGTAGTATGAGATTTGGGAAAATACAGCTAAAAAAAGCGTATATTATGATGATTGAAAACTTGCAAGTTGGTCTAAAGGAAAATTCTAGAGGAAAATGTCATATGGCGTGACGTAAAAAGTAATATGAGATTCGGGAAATTACGAGTAGAGGAAGCCATTAATAAAACTGTGGTGAGAATGAATGTAGAAACGTTATATAGAAATTATTAGTCAAAGTCCAAGATCTAAATTCAGGTTAGTGGTTTGGGGTCAAAAGATCACGTTCAAGGTGAAGAGGCATTTAAAAATTGGTCATTTTGTCTATTTTCACTTGTTAGAAGAAAATGACTACGGATAGACTTCAAACTCATGCTATCAAAAGTAAAAGTACTCTAAAACTATAAAACATTGCCCCAAAAAAATGTTAAAATGAGATTTCCAAAACTAAATATCGGTAAATACCTTCATACATGATCCCTTTTATTAAGCATAACTGATATTGCTTGACACATTTATTCCTCGTCCTTCGTAAACATAGCTGTAACTGTTTTGTTATTCGTCATGCATTTTGGATGAAACATTTAATGAAGAAGATAAATCTTTTAATGAAGAGTATTTGAGGAAAACACGAAGGGAGACAAAATTTAATAAAAAATTAACAAAAATCTTTATTTTTCCACGTATTTTACCAGTATGCAGCTCCGATACTCTTTTAAAGACATATTTAAAAAAAATTGTATTCTAATGTAACCACTCCCCGTCAGTCATTTTGGAAATGACGTCATCCGACGGTATCGGTCAGAAGCAAAGCGCAGT
Organism: Trididemnum nubilum; assembly: GCA_963965965.1. Lineage (NCBI taxonomy): Eukaryota > Metazoa > Chordata > Ascidiacea > Aplousobranchia > Didemnidae > Trididemnum > Trididemnum nubilum. Next base: position 5,773,097 of record OZ014487.1, read on the forward strand.
AATTGAATTTTTTATTTTGGTAGAAGAACAATCAATCAACATGTACAATAGACGCCTGCAAACAAGCCCATCTCAAAGATCCAGTCATGTATTTATTGCCAAAAAAGTAGCTTTGGCTAACACAAATTACTACCTTAAACAAAGAAAATGTAATTCAAGACGAAAGAAATCATAAAATTTTGAATATTCATGACAAGTTCATTGTAAAAATATAACACACTTAACAAAAAACGAAGAAACGTTTGATTTAACAACGACTATTTTATCAAAAAAAAACTTTTCAAATCAAAAAAAAATAGAGAGAGTTATGACCAAATCCCCACAAATACAAGAAATTTGATAAAATGAAAAAATATTTCAATTAAAAATGACAATTTCACGCCATAATTTTGGTTAGGACAAAAAAAGTAATGGAAATTATGATCAAATTTACAATGAAAACCAGAAATTAGATAAAAATTTTAAAAAGTTGATAAAAAAACTATTGCACAGCCGCTGAACATGTTATGTAAATTCCATTTACGACAAAGAAAATTGAAAAGATTTATGAATAAATTCACTTCAATAACATAAAACTTGACAAAAGAATTAATTAAATGTGAAAAAGCGACATTAAAAATAACAAACAAGTAGAAAGCATAACGTCATCAGCTGGGTTTTTCTTTAGATATTCAATTAAATGACTGTACAAAAGAAATTCGAACCCACGCCACTAAATTAATAATAAAATTATTTAAAAAATAACAGAAATTTTACAAGATTAAAAGATTTTCACTAAATAAAATAAAAAATATTGAATACCTTTGTGAAGTGTATAATAGCTTATCAGTGATCATGTTCATCAATGTTTTTGTTTTTAGTCACCACTTTTAGATTGACCACGCTTCTCAGCACATGTTTGGTTTTTTATATACTCATTTTGAATACTTATGACAAATTTACTGTGAAAGCTTAAAGTTTAACAAAAATTGAAGAAAATTTTGAATAAAATACGACTATGTTACCAACAAAATTTCGTTCAAAACAAAAAAAAATTACAGGTAATTTTAATTATATTCCAAATGAAACCAAGAAATTCAATAAAATGAAGAAATATTTTAAATGAAAAATGACAAACTCCCTTTAAAAGTTTCGTTTAATGCAAAAAAAAGTAATGGGAATTGTGGTCATATTTTGCTACGAGAACATGAAAGTAGATAAAAAAAAAAGAACATTTGCTTTCAATAAACAAAAAGGCAAGATTATTTTTTCTTTGGAGTTCAATTTTTTCCATCATTCAATTAAACTTTTCGAAATCTAAGTGATTTTGAAATTTGATTTCAAACTTGCTTTTACAATTTTCAGTGGTTGGAAACGTAAATGCTAAGCATGTCGCCATTACTACGGAGTTATGTTTTATTCTGCTAGTGTGTCTAAAAGTGGGGGTGTGCTAGTTAATTTCTGGGAGTGCCATATACAATTGTTAGATAGAGTGAAAATAAGCTGGGTATAAAAGCTGATTGGAAGTATCCTGCGTATTGATGGGCGATTGTTTCTATAATGTAATATCATGTGCCGATATAAGAGAAATTGAGATTGGTTAGACATGGTTGAAGAATTTAAAAAAAATTGAAAAGACAAAATGACCAAATATTTAAATGCCTCTTCACCTTGAACGTGATCTTTTGACCCCAAACCACTAACCTGGATTTAGACCTTGGACTTTGACTAATAATTTCTATATAACGTTTCTACATTCATTCTCACCACAGTTTTATTAATGGCTTCCTCTACTCGTAATTTCCCGAATCTCATATTACCTTTTACGTCACGCCATATGACATTTTCCTCTAGAATTTTCCTTTAGACCAACTTGCAAGTTTTCAATCCTCATAATATACGCTTTTTTTAGCTGTATTTTCCCAAATCTCATACTACCTTTTATGTCAGGTCCTACAAAATTACCTCATGCCGAATTACATTTTCCACTAGAGGTTTTCTCTATCCTACTAAATTTCTCTTTATAGGAGATCCTCAAAGATGTTGGGAATGACGTCACAGGTATGCAGTTTGGGTATTTGCTTTTGGGACTCGATAGGGCCCTTATATACAGTGCAACTGAGTTATTGTCAAATTTGAGTAATTTGGATTTGTGAATCATTTGTAATTAAACTATAAATATGTTTTGTATTTTGATTTAAATTAATCGTGTTTGTACCTTGTTAAATGCAAATTAAGTTGAGAGGGTTATGCGAGGTGCGTTGTTTGCGTGTGTATTGCTTTTACAAAAATGAAATGGCAATTTAGGCAATTCGGTACCTTTTCTTATCAGCTTTTGTGTATTCATTTTGCTATTTTATATACACGCGAGTCTTCCAGTTTTAAGATTGGTAATCGGTGTTAAAATAGTGTAACGTGGTCATGTCGCTGTCTACCTGCAACTATTTTGACGGTTTTATTTTAAGGATAACCAATTTTTTTCAATGGTTATCATAAATAAGTATTACCCCACATTTCAATGCCATATAATGAGAGTGAACCATAGTATAATACAATTTACGAAGAGCTGTAAAAGGTAAAATGGTTTACAATTTCGACAAAATTTTCACAGATCTAGATATTTTACTGGTTACCCCTATTTTTATCGAGGGGGTCAAATTTGCCCCTTCTTCTTAGTTATTTTAATATAGCTCCTAAACTAAATAAAAGTTTTGCTTTGATGCACCCTGACTTTGAATCAAATTTAATAACGCACATTTTCAGAAAGTTTGGGGTCAGCCGGATAACCGAAAATGACGTTCATTTTCCCTTTGTCTGAGGCACCTAAAGAGTTTCATACAGTTTTGAGCGCAATGCGTGCTTATCAACACGCGTATTGCATACTCATTATCGATGCTAATCTTAAGCTGGAACAATATATTTTATTTACTGATAAATGCATTGCATCATCATTACGTCATTGATGAAGTCATAATTCAAAAATATTGCTTTTTCTGCTGTTTTTCGAAATGAACTGAGTTTGTATAAAAAAAACATTTTTATCCGCTATTGAATTATACAATAAAAATAATACTGCAGTATTGTAAAATTTGGTGAATTATTCTATATCTCAGTCTCAAAAAATTAGAATTAATATTTAACACAATATATTAAAGATGATGTCATGATGCATGAAACATCATTATGCATGTGACGTCATCATCTGTCGTGACGTTATCATTGATGTCTTTGAAATAACAAAATTCCTAACAGAATGTATTATTTCGCAACATTTGGACAAATTTGCATGCTGTCATAAAGATTTACTGTTTTTGATGACGTCATCATCGTTTTCGTGACGTCACAACCTCAAAATATTGTTTTTGAAAGTTTAACAAAAATCAGCACCAACAAGCAAAAATTTTACTTCTATCACTTACCAAACAGTTTTTAGGTGGAGGGGGCAAATTTATCCCCCCCCGCCCCCCGGTACAAATAGGGTATAAAAATAGCCCGGCAGATGTAGGGTCAAATTGATAGTATATATGAAGGGTTTAGAACTAAAAATGACTAAGTCACAAAATAACAGTTTTGAGTTAGAAGCATTTAAAATTTTTAATTGAAGATTTAAATACTGCACAATCGCATTTATTATGCTTTGATTCGTTTTTATTATTGGTATTGGTTGCTGAAGGGATATTATCAACAACAATTATTCGATTGACTTTTATAAAAAATGTACTTAACAATTAAACTTTTGGACTTAGTCATTTTTGTCCCAAATTCTGGACTTGATCATTTTTAGCAATAGAATTAAGTACTTGGAGTACAAAAGGGTAATGCGCTTTTCATAGATTTCTCAAACAACATTTGATTATATAATTTAAATGCTTGCCAGCATCATTTCTATGATTGGAAAAAAGTCAGGACAAGGGAGCAGGGCCGGATTTGAGGATGGAGTACACAGAGACTCAGATTTTGTTGAAGGCCTCAACAACCAACGTAAAGAGTTTTTTGCATTTTGGAGATTACTTTTTTGTGGAACCCCAAAGTTATGGGGGCCTTGGAACTCCTTGTTCCCTTTTCATCTGGCCCTGCCAAGAAGGTTGAATAAACTTATCACTAGTTGGAACGATCGACGCTTGCGTCGCGGGTTTGTTTGTTTTTGCTTGGCCATTTTGAAACCAAGGAATGCGAAGTTTATAACTTTTGCTGATAATTCAAAACCGGTTAGGTCAAGCTACCTAAAATGTTGACAGCGGTTCGAGATTAATAAGTTGTATCTTTGTACCAAATTTTGAGGTAGTTAGTCTCGTGAGTTTGGTTTTAGGACCCGAAAACTGCCACAAAAGTTTGACGTGAAAAGCGGTCTCATTCAAAAACGGCTTAAGTACGGCAAAAAAATTTCACTTGGTTATATGCCTCTAAATGCCCTTTTATCCCTACAAACCACTTTTAGCCGCGATGGGCTTTTCTATTTTTTTTGTTGTTTTTTTCTTCCTAAATTTTGTACGCTCTTCTTCTAAACCAAAAAACATCGAAATCAAATTTGTGTTTAACGTTGTTGAGCTGCAAATGTAATTTTGTCTCCCAAAATTTTTTGGGGCCACTCCTAGGAAAGCACCCAAAATCAATTTTTAGAACGACTCAGGCTAGGGCACCAGTTTTTTTATATACCAGACAAATATTTTGACATAGTTTGGAGGTACTACACCCAGGAATCTCTCCAAAATGACCGATAAAAAATCAATCTTTTGAACGGCTTAAGCTAAGGTGACAGTTTTTTTTTGTTTAATATCAGCACTCAGTAGCTATTTAACAGACAAATATTTTGGCATAGTTTGGGGGTACCCCCAGAAAACGTCCGAAAAATCAATTTTTTGAACGGCTTAACTTAAGGTGCCAGTTTCTTTGTATATCAGTAGATATTTAGCAGAGAAATACTTTGACTTAAATTTGGGGTTCCATCCCCTTCCAGGAACCTGCCTCAAATGGACACCCCAAAATTCAAATTTTTGAACGATTCAAACTAAAAGAGTGCCAGTTTTTTTGTTTTCAGTAGATATTTAAGAGACAAATATTTTGAAATAGTCTGGGGGGTAACACTCTCCAGAGACTCCCCAAATGAACCCCAAAAAATCAGTTTTTGAACAGCTTAGCTTATGGCGCAAGTTTTTTAAATATCACATAACATTTAAGAGACAACTATTTTGACATAATATTGGGTTTCCCCCCAAAGAACCGCTCTCCAAATGAACCCCCAAAAATCACTATTTGAACGGTTTAAGCTAGGGTGCTAGCACTATTTTTTTGGATATCAGATGTTCGAAAAACAAATATTTTGACATAGTTTGTGAATACCATCTCGCCGGAAACCTCCCAAATAGACCCCCCCAAAGTCAATTTTTTGAACGGCTAAAGCTAGGGCGTTAGCTTTTTGACATCAGTAGATATTCGAGTCGCTCCTCAGCAAGCTCTTATCTAGTTTTTTTTTAATTTTTTATTCTAAACAAAAAGGCAATTCTATCACTTTTAAAATTCTCTTTCAGTTTTAACTATGTTGATAGTTGAAAAAGAATTAGCATAGTCTTTAGTAAGGTTTTAAAACGTGGGAAGTTTTTTACCCCACCCAATACTGCAAATTCTGCATTTTAAAAAAATGGGAAAGCATAGATACTAAAAAAGATTTACTATTTACCTATGCTGCCGCAATAGTTGCTTATGTGACTAAGAATAGAAAACATGTAAAACTTAGGCCTAAACGATAACCCGTTTGTTACCAACCGTACCGTTGGCTTTCGGCCTATTTCTGTATACATATCCGCTATAATTTAAAACAATGATCAGTTAGACACTACCGCATGTTTGTAATAAACTTTAACTAACTATTCAACAACACTTTGCTACCATAAATGAAATCGTAGCAGCCTACTTGCGCATTTGTGCAAGAATCTTATCTTTCTAGCTTGTGTTTGATTTCTTGATGACTAAGCACAAACTGCTGCTGAGTCACACGATTGGGCAATTTTGATTGGCTGATTAGGACTTAGTTATTTTTTCTCCAAAAGAAGTGGACTTGAGTATTTCAAGCACAAAAAACGACTCTCTCTGAGAAAATGCAACCTCTGGTAACCGCACTTAGCCGAAAAATATATAGCACAGGTTGTGAAGAATTCAAAGCAAAATGCATTGTGGGTGAAAACTCAAATTTGATAAAATGTGACTTAGTCATTTTTAGTTCTAAACCCTTCATATATATTCTGCAAAGTTTAATTTTTCATCAATTGTAATGCCCATGTATTTTGCTGATTTATTGACGGAAACTGGATTATTTTTAAAAAGTTTTTCGATCGTTGGGATAGAATTAGTAACTTTGGGGGCAGTATTGACGCTAAGATTTTTTAGGTTTAACAGTTATTTTTTTGGCTTTCGTCCATTCTAGTATACTCAGTAACTCATGATTAACACCAAACTTATCCCTAAAATGTCATTTTTCTAACTTAAGTACTAAAAAATTTTAAATTTTTAGAGGCTCATTTGGGGGAGGACCCCATAACGTGTTACCCAAAAATTTTGCCATTTTCTATCTTTCATTTTTACCTATCCAAAAAATTTTATCTTTTTGGTTCAAGCGTTTAAAAAGTTTGAATTTTGGAAAACCCATTTGAGAAGACCCCATTTTGATACCCCCAAATTTTTGCCTTATTATAACCTCCCTTTATATTTGCCTAACCTGAAAATTCCGATTGCCAATCTAAAGTGGATAAAAAGTTTTAATTTTGGAGTACTTGTTTGAGGAAGACCCTCCACTTTGGTACATCCAAATTTTGTCAAAATTTATCGTTTTTTTTGGGTAGTCTTTTTCCTAAAAATATCACATATCTATCTTGAGTAGTTAAAAATTTTGACTTTTGGAGGACACGTTTGCGGGAGACCCCCATTTTTATATTCGCAAATTTTGTTCCTTTATAAGTTTTTTAATATTTATAGCTATCTTGAAAGTTTCATGGCTGTGTCTAGCTTGAGTGGTTAAAAACTTAAAATTTTAGAGGGCGCGTTTGAGGAAGAACCCGATTGTGTTACCTCAAATTTCGTTAAGGTTACTTTATTTTTAATACCAACCCTTTCTGAAAACTTAATCCATCTAAATCCAATGCTCCAAAATTTTGAAATTTGTTTATAAAAATTGGACTTGTTTGAAGCGGGAATCCTCCAATGTGAGATTCCCAATTTTAGGCTGGACTTTGTCCTTTCTGACATCTCCTATACAATGGATCAAAGTTTGAATTCTGTGCGTTTAGCGGTTTAAAAGTTGATAGGTTGGGAAGAAAACCTGAAAAAAAAGAAAATAGTATCCAAGTCAATCGTGGTAAATGAACATAACCATAAGAAAGGTGGTTGATAGTGTGTTGAAAAACTTCAAACCATTTTTCATCAATATTGGTGCTTATCGAGATATACTGGTTCGAACTTGAACACTTTTTAAGAATTTTTGGCCTTTAAAATTGTACGGAAAGTATGAATCCTCTATTTCCCCTATGCTTTGCCCAAATTTTAGCTTACCACGTTCAACCGTTTTTGAGTTAAAAACAAAATTAATTAATTTTCAACAAAAATCTGGCCGTTTTCACCCAATTTTTGAATTTTTAAACCACGATTACGTGACCTATGATCTCCCAAGTTGGCGTACATGATGCTTTCATTCATTACCATGTTGTCCAAAATTTAGCTTTCAGGGTTTAACGGTTTTTAAGTTATAACTAAGTTCATAAGCAAATTAAATAAGTTACCACGCTCAATTGGCCAAATGCCAAAATGGCCGAGTATATAAACAAAGGTTCTACGCGCGCGCGCGCGCGTGAAGTCCCAACAAGAACAGTCAAATAGGAATCGCAAAATATGCATCATAACACCTAAAAAAGTCGACGGTGCTGTGCTTTAAGACATTTTTTTAACTTGAATGTAACTATGAATGCATTGGAAAGAAGCTGTAAGAAAATTTACAGATTTTTAAGCCAAAACGATGCTCAATTTAAGACAACTGCAGGTTCCGTTTTCATCTTGTTCAATCTCTGGTTTCAGAAAAAAGGTCTACGCCAAAATTCAAACACCAAAATCAGGTGATGTCATAAAAAAACCTCTTCATGCAGACTGAGAGCCACTTCTTCTGCTTAACAACATCTCAGCTTCTTTACCTAGTTTAACCTCAATTACCTTTTGGGGGGGTGCTATTTTCGTTTTTGGACCAAAAATCAAACTCAAAACTGACAAAAACAAGCTATTTTGCATACTTTTCAGGCCAATGAGGGGGCTCGAGTCCCCCCAACCCCCTTCCCGCTCCTCCCCTAGCTACGCTACTGCTTTCATTCTTTGAAACTAACTCCTGCCATTTTGCTAAAGAAAGCATTTTTAATAAGCTATAGACAGTATCTGGAGTTCTATAGGCACAATCAATCTTGTGATTAACAGCCCAAGACATACTGTTTCGGAATCGACATTCGTCTTTTATTCCTCGTCAGTATAGCTTGGACTACAGCTATGGACACAAGTGTAGAAAGGCGAAGAATCACAAATTAACAAGGTGATGACACAATTTTTTTTCCAAAACTGTAAAGTAGTCACAAGATTACAAGAAATAATTCTAGTACTTCAAGTCAAATGAAGTATACTTCAATTCTAATACTATATGTAATTCTAATTTTTCAATTCTAATAACTTCAATTCAACGCTTATGTTCATACCTGTAGTCCTAGCTATACTGACGAGGAATAAAAGACGAAGGTCGATTTCGAAACAGTATGTTTTAAGCTGTTAATCAAAGATTTGATTGTGCCTATAAGACTCTGTATACTGTCGGAACATTTTTAGTTTTTTTTTTGTTTTAACTTTTCGAGATGATCCAGTTTTTATACGTCTTTGTTGTAAAGCTATGACGTAATAAATAGTATGTTGAAATTTGCCCTGAAATTTTAGGCATATTTTAAACTATTATGTCGTAAGGGAAAATCAAAATGTTCCGTTTTGCCCAGGGGTTGCCGAAACCTGGGGGGATATATCCCCTCCAATAATTTGACTGTATCCCCTCAATAATTTGAGTATATCACCCCCAATAATTTTAGTATGGTCTTCATCTGCATCTCCTCCAATAATTTGACTCTGGTGTGGATCTGAGCGCAGGTCTCCACCTGAATTTGGGGATAAAAAGTGTTCGATTTTTTGTGAAGACCTTTTTTTTTGGTCTTCACCTAAATTTGGGAAAAAAAGTGTTCCATTTTTTAGTCTACACTTAATTTGCTCACCTGAAAAAAATCGTGCTCAAGGTGCATTCCCCCAACGTTAAAAATAGGGCAAAATTGGGCTAAAATTGAAAATTATCCTCCCCCCAATGCTCGACAAAGATTTGCACCAATGCTTTTGCCAAATTTAAAAAACGCGTTTCAGATTAAATAAAGCATGCGTTAGTTTATTTAAATTGCCAAGAAATCTTTGACTAATCTAAAATTTAATGGCGTATAATCTCTTCAAAGCTAAAACCAGAAAATCAGCCCTAACTAGAATGGTATTGCGTTGTCTAGATTGAATGGTAATTTGAATGGTATTTGTTGTCTGATTAACTCTCCTGTTTAAGTTTAAAGAAAACTAGTTTCACAAAAATTGCAGTTGATGATGAATTTCATTTCACATTAGTTTCGGTTTTTTATTGTTAGGAGTTGGCAACTACCATAGTCGACAACATGTACTGGTGTTGGTGTAAAAAACGCGGGCACTTTGTATATTCCTAGTAGTATTCTAATTCTATCAAAATGAACGCAGCAGAAAAGAATCTATGCAAAGAAAAAACTGCGAAGATTTTTGGGAGCGCATTGTCCGAAACCAGAGATTGAACAAGTTTTAAAGGGAGATTGCCATTTTCATTTAAAATATTTCTTCATTTTATTGAACTTCTTGTTTTCATTTGGAATATAATTAAAATTACCTGTAATTTTTTTTGTTTTGAACGAAATTTTGTTGGTAACATAGTCGTATTTTATTCAAAATTTTCTTCAATTTTTGTTAAACTTTAAGCTTTCACAGTAAATTTGTCATAAGTATTCAAAGTGAGTATATAAAAAACCAAACATGTGCTGAGAAGCGTGGTCAATCTAAAAGTGGTGACTAAAAACAAAAACATTGATGAACATGATCACTGATAAGCTGTAATACACTTCACAAAGGTATTCAATATTTTTTATTTCATTTAGTGGAAATCTTTTAATCTTGTAAAATTTCTGTTATTTTTTAAATAATTTTATTATTAATTTAGTGGCGTGGGTTCGAATTTCTTTTGTACAGTCATTTAATTGAATATCTAAAGAAAAACCCAGCTGATGACGTTATGCTTTCTACTTGTTTGTTATTTTTAATGTCGCTTTTTCACATTTAATTAATTCTTTTGTCAAGTTTTATGTTATTGAAGTGAATTTATTCATAAATCTTTTCAATTTTCTTTGTCGTAAATGGAATTTACATAACATGTTCAGCGGCTGTGCAATAGTTTTTTCACCAACTTTTTTAAATTTTTATCTAATTTCTGGTTTTCATTGTAAATTTGATCATAATTTCCATTACTTTTTTTGTCCGAACCAAAATTATGACGTGAAATTGTCATTTTTAATTGAAATATTTTTTTATTTTATCAAATTTCTTGTATTTGTGGGGATTTGGTCATAACTCTCTCTATTTTTTTTTGATTTGAAAAGTTTTTTTTTGATAAAATAGTCGTTGTTAAATCAAACCAGTGCCGTAACTTCGTCATTTGGGGCCCCGGTGCAAACATCCATTATGGGGCCTCATTTTTTAGTACAAAACGTTCAACTGGGCTACTTTTTACAGTACAGGGATCGTTGCGTTTCTTTGGGGTTTTTCGACGACTCCGTGCTATAGAAACATTTCAATTGAGTCATTTGATATTTTGCAACATAGCAAAGAGTTACAGCATAGGTGGGCACAAGTCCGTTAATCGTTAATCCGGTAATAACGAAGCTAACTTTTTCATTAACTCGTTAATCCGTTAAAAAGCTTTTTCATGTTAACGGACTAAATTAACTTCCGTTAAGTACTGTTAACGGACTAAAGTAACTTCCGTTAAGTTCTGTTAACTTCCGTTAAGGTTTTTATCGTTAATATCTTGCAGCTTCGTTGTGCATTTGAACTTGTTTTTATCTTGAAATTAGATTAGACTGTAAAATGTAACTTTCAAAACACAAAAAGACCACCACAGCAATAAACATTTCCTTAAAATCAGCTCAACAGCGTCAATGCGTGTTCTAGAAGCGAGTGAATAAAAAGAAATGTAAATTACACTCAAAATGTTAACGGATTAACGGACTTTATTAACTTCCGTTAATTAAAGCTGAAAATAACGGATCAACGTTAACGGAGGTGTGAAGTTTGTTAACGGACTAGTGGTTAACGAAGCTAACGTTTTGCCTTAACTTGCCCATCTATGAGTTACAGTAATTACTAAGTAAATCTGTGGCATAGAAATCAAAGTCGCACGCAATCGTTTATGCCTATACAAAACGAAACTCAGCAGTTAAAATCTGATAGGCTACCGTAAATGTGTAACGATCGATGAATGACGAGTCAAATAAGCATGTGCAACCTATTGGGGCAAGCTGCTAAGCATAACGATAATTCAGTCAAGTTTAGCTCAATAAAAAGTGCCCTGACGATTGCCCGGTTTGGGGTGGATCTTTTGGGAAAGGTCCTTCAGGTTGCGTCGGACCTGCTGCAATTACCGCTCTATTGATTTCCGGGTTTGTAATAGTGGTGGGAAAGTCACTATCATTAAGACTCACTAAAGCTTCAGGATTACAACTTTTTTGTGGAACAGTTTCTGATTGTGTGCTTTGCGTTGCTGTTGTGTTTACAGCTTCGTTAACCGGCTCCGCCTCCGCTGTTGCCGAACTAACCTGCTCGGCCTCCGCTGTTGCCGAACTAACCTGCTCGGCCTCCGCTGTTGCCGAACTAACCCAATCGGGCTCCGCTGTTGTCGAACCAACTCTATTACGCGCAGCTTTTTCGGATGTTTCTGATTGAATGCGGCGACTCTGATGTCCTAACCACGAGCTCAAGCTCCGAGAATTTCTGGCAGCCTCAGCTAATTTCTTCTTATCACACTGTTTTTGTGCGCCACTTTTGTAAGTTCTTTTCAAAACTAGAGTTTTCTAATACAGTATTTCATGTTACTCAAAATCTAAAAAGTTTAATGAAATTTAGTCAATAAATTAGTAAAGTCTTGAAACTTCATGAACTTTATTCATTCAGCGTCACTTAGCTGGTCTATACTTTGCCACGTGTACTAACTCGAAATGAAAACGTACGCGTGTTGCAACTGATTCTTGTGAATCGTTTATTTCGTCACAAAGTATTAATCGCAAACAATACAAAGTACGTATTACAGTAATGGCAAACAATCTAACGTTCCAAGGGGTTCCGTAAGAAGGCAACGAGTCGACTAATGGCATTACGCAAGACGCAATAGCCTAAACTCAAATGCTGAGCGAAAAAATTACACGTGCAAATTAAATGAAAAAATAAGTTTTACTTAAATAAAAAAAATAGATGAAAAAAATAAGTTTTACTTTTTCAACGTAATGTTTTTATTGCAGTAAGGGGCTTCTTGCGGGGCCCCTTTACTCCGGGGCCCCTTTACTCTGGGGCCCCGGTGCGCCGCACCGCCTGCACCGGTGGTAGTTACGGCCCTGAATCAAACGTTTCTTCGTTTTTTGTTAAGTGTGTTATATTTTCACAATGAATTTGTCATGAATATTCAAAATTTTATGATTTCTTTCGTCTTGAATTACATTTTCTTTGTTTAAGGTAGTAATTTTTGTTAGGTAAAGCTACTTTTTTGGGAATAAATACATGACTGGATCTTTGAGATGGGCTTGTTTGCAGGCGTCTATTGTACATGTTGATTGATTGTTCTTCTACCAAAATAAAAAATTCAATTACTGCGCTTTGCTTCTGACCGATACCGTCGGATGACGTCATTTCCAAAATGACTGACGGGGAGTGGTTACATTAGAATACAATTTTTTTAAAATATGTCTTTAAAAGAGTATCGGAGCTGCATACTGGTAAAATACGTGGAAAAATAAAGATTTTTGTTAATTTTTTATTAAATTTTGTCTCCCTTCGTGTTTTCCTCAAGTACTCTTCATTAAAAGATTTATCTTCTTCATTAAATGTTTCATCCTAAATGCATGACGAATAATAAAACAGTTACAGCTATGTTTACGAAGGACGAGGAATAAATGTGTCAAGCAATATCAGTTATGCTTAATAAAAGGGATCATGTATGAAGGTATTTACCGATATTTAGTTTTGGAAATCTCATTTTAACATTTTTTTGGGGCAATGTTTTATAGTTTTAGAGTACTTTTACTTTTGATAGCATGAGTTTGAAGTCTATCCGTAGTCATTTTCTTCTAACAAGTGAAAATAGACAAAATGACCAATTTTTAAATGCCTCTTCATCTTGAACGTGATCTTTTGACCCCAAACCACTAACCTGGATTTAGACCTTGGACTTTGACTGATAATTTCTATATAACGTTTCTACATTCATTCTCACCACAGTTTTATTAATGGCTTCCTCTACTCGTAATTTCCCGAACCTCATATTACCTTTTACGTCACGCCATATGACATTTTCCTCTAGAATTTTCCTTTAGACCAACTTGCAAGTTTTCAATCATCATAATATATGATTTTTTTTAGTTGTATTTTCCCAAATCTCATACTACCTTTTATGTCAGGTCCTACAAAAGTACCTCATGCCGAATTACATTTTCCACTAGAGGTTTTCTCTATCCTACTAAATTTCTCTTTAAAGGAGATCCTCAAAGATGTTGGGAATGACGTCACAGGTATGCAGTTTGGGTATTTGCTTTTGGGGCTCGATAGGGCCCTTATATACTACTAAGCTCAAGTTTGCCTCATATACACAACATATTCCAATAAACAAGGAAAATTGACATACCCAGCAGCTTGGCATGACTAATATTTGGGTGGCCGGTTAACTCGATGACCAAAAATTCCTTTGAATCATTTTGTTCTATTTAATTGTTTTATTGTTATGAATGCAACGAAATAAAATAACTATGAAATTAATGAAAGATAAAGCATAGCAAAATTTAGGAGTTCGATGTTATAGAATTCTCCCTAAAAAATGAAATGCTTTTGTTTATCAAGCTACACAAACAAAATTTTCAGAATTGGTGAGTGTAAAAAACATGTAAAATATAGCAAGATTGAAGATCTTGCGATGGTGGAATGTCCAAAATTAGTTCTTTGAAATTTGAGGTTTTTACAATTGAAGGTAAAGAAATAGAAGTTTAAGAATATTAGCTTGATGTAACTAGACATAAATGATTCAAGAACCTTTTGGAGAATTGGGGAAGATTGAGTTGGTCCACCAAATAAGCCCTTCAAAATTTAATACTTTTTACCGCTCAAACTAAACTTTGTAGTATTATTGATATAAGAATTTGATTTATGTTAAAGAATTTCGCCGGTTTTCGTATCTTTATCCGTGATGATTACGGAGACAGACCTTTTCTAATTGTGTTTTTAAAGTTTGAGCAGACTTTTCATACAAAATAGTTCTTTTAAAAAATACTGCAACAGACTATTTGTGAATTGTGGGTGAAGGTTTGGGTTTTTTGGAAAATACCGCATGTCAAATTTCTGGTCAAGTATTTAAGTTACAAAGCCGAACTAAGTTGCAAAATAATACTGGTAGTTTTGTTGCTGGTTGACCAAAAAGTGTTGTTGCTACTTGCAATGTTAGCGACATTAAAAAGGACACTTTCGCTTCTTTCGTTCTAGTTTTGGTTGGCTAAGTTAGTAAATGGCGATGTTTGACATAATAAGTCCACCTCAATTTAATAGTTTGTCTTGAAAGTTTGTTTGTAATTATGCTTGCATCACCTTTTACAGTACCGCTTTGTTAATTTTTTTGATCTTTTTCGTTATGTCAATAAAAAACGACAGATCCGCTAATTTATTTGGACCAATCCGCACTTGCTCAGCGAGCCCTTAGCGATTGATAAAATTTAGAAGAGTCATTTGAATTATAGAGGGGTAGGAGGCGAAGCAAAATTTTTAATAAATCAAGGATTCATTGCTATGTTTTGGATGCAGAGATCTGGAGTCAAAGTTTTCAGCAGCTTTAAAATTTTGTAAATTTGAGCTAACTTTATTGCGCTGTTTTTCGGATTTATGTTTTTAGTAGCTGAATTTTTTGAGTTTATGCTGATTTTAAAGCTGATGGTAAAAATTTGGACTGCTTATTTTTTCTAGTTTTTGAGATATCCGAGTTTTTTCAATAACTATTTGGCAAAAAGAAACATTTGCTCACATCCTATTACGTAATAAAGTATAGTTTTGCAATGGAAAATTTGTTTAAGTTTCTTATGCGCTTTTTCTTCGTTTTTCGTCATTGCCTGCTTTTCCGTGAGGGTTGCGGGGGCAGCAGCTCGAGATTAAGTCGCCATCCTTCACGGTCTTTCATCACATCCATCATTTTGCTTGGGTGAAATCCCAAGCGATTCCATTCTAGATCTTTATTGTATTTGGTCCATCTAGTTCTAGATCGTACAACTGGTGTTCTCCCATTTGCTTTGGCAAGTAAAGCTTGTTTGGGGAGTCTTTCTTCAGGCATTTTGCTTACATGACCAAACCATCTAAGCTGCAATCTTTCAATTTGGAAAAGTACGGCTTAATGTTAAAACACTTTCGGATCTCAGAGCTACGCACCTCGTTAAATAGTGTAACTCCTTCGATTCTTCGTAAAAACTTCATTTCGGACGCTTGCACTTGTGATCAAACACCTTCGGTCATTATCCAAGATTCATGACCATAGGTGAGATTAAGGACAGAAACTGTTTTGAAAGTTGAGAGGTTTGCCTTTTTTCAACAATTCTTGTTTCATGACAACCGAATAGTTCCAAGCTCGCATTACTGCATTAGCCTTGACTATTTGAGCATCCAGTTCTTTGTATTGCTTTCCGTCACTCGTAAATGTAACTCCAAGATATTTGAACTTCTCCACCTGCTTCAATATCGCTCCATTAACTTGCAGCACGCATTGGTCAGGGTTTTTTAAAAGATGAGGTAGGGTAGAGTGGAGTAAATAGCTTACCTCAAGGAAAATGTGCTGTATTCGATAGCATTGATGCTGGAAAATAAACTTTTTTGCTGTATGTGTGCACCAACTGAAGCTCTATCAACACAGGCATTTAGAATTTTGGCAAGTTAATACTTAAGCTAAAACTCAGTTTTTAATTTCTTTAAAAAATTGAGCGTTTTAACCGTACCTGGGGCAAAACGCCTACATCAAGGTGTTTTGCCCCATCCTTTAAAATGGAGAAATATTTGCATGTTGACTTTTAAAACAAACGCAATAGCAGTTTTGAACATGTCATACACCAATTTTCGGTTGTTGGTAAGATCAGTGCTGGGCACCACAAGTTTTTTTTAAGTCTGCAGTCTGCAAATCTGCAACCGAATTTGAATTTTCTTAATCCGCAACCGCAAGTCAGCAATTGGACGTTTAAAAGCTTAGTCCGCAACCGCAAGTCAGCAACGATGTTTCAGGATTCTTGAATCCGCAACCGCAAGTCCGCAACTTCCTAATTCTTGAAGTTCGCATCCGCAAGTCCGCAACTTCGTAATATTTCAAAACCGCACTGCAAGTCCGCAACTTTTTATGAACCGAGTAGAAGAGTTTTGCAATCAACCACGTCCCGAAGTGATCTGCTCAGAGTTGATTAGCAAAAATAAGTCAAAAGTTGTGACTTGTGGGAAGTATAGCAAGCGTATGGTGGATACATTCTACATAATAACAGGAATTACTCGTCACAACTGTTGATTTTAGTAAATGCACCACAGCACGACTTGTTATTGAGCTGCTTTTTTGGATGGCAAACTTAAGAATTACCCAGCCCCTCTTACTCTCAGGTCCAATTCAAAACAGATTTAAACGCTTGTAATTTTGGTTAAAGTTTTTAAGTAACTTGGCTAAGGGTTTGTAGCCCCCAGCCCTCCTGGTTGCGCTACTGTTTATACAGTAGATGCCTAAACTGCATGGAAGCATAGTGCACAACCCACCAACGAACCTTTAAAAATGCTACAATAAAGCCGGGGATTCGGAGATTAAAAGCCATTGGATTACTGTGTGAAGCTATCAAATAGCAAAGCACATTCCGCATTTACGCTTGCAATAATATTCTCAGAAAACAATTTTTTCGGGGCAGGAAAAGGCAAAAGCAGTATAAGGCAAAAAAACATTCATATCACTAATCGTATTACTAAATTTTTAGTCCCTAGTTTCAAAAAATACTCTAGGAAGGAGATAACCACATGCTACCAGCAGTGTTATATTGGTTTTTAACATCCCTAAGATTATTTATTTTTACGTCGTTTGTTTGGTTGCCGTCAGTAGACTAGCAGCAACATAGCTCAGTTGGTAGAGGCTTGGGCTTGTATTCAAGAGGTTGCTGGGTCCTAGTTCCATACCCAAATTGGACACTGAAACACTGCTGAGTCCTTGGCTTGTTCTTGGCAAACACTAGAGCCAAACAGTCTACCATCGTAATGGTCCCGTGTTAACTATTCAACGCTAATAGAAAGTGACCAAAAATAAGGTGCAATACGTGTTGGAGTGACAGATACGTGATGGTGCACTTGGGTATAAAATCTATCTTCTCCAAACAACACGATGGTACCACACCGTTAAATTAAAATTGGTCTAATGTCTTCACTTTCTACTTTGGTGATTCACGTACCTGAAATTAAAAGATCAAACAAAAATACTACATTACCAGTACTGTAGTTTTCCTTACGACTATTTTCCTCGTGATGGGCATACAAAGTAGAGATCTGCATAGATCATCAAACTAATAGAAAAAATTGAAACAGCTAAGCCTACTGCATAACATAAACAACGAACCACGCATTATGAAATCATGTTGTAAAATCATTATTCGTCTACAAATACTCGAAAAAGTATAACCGTCTTCATTTGTGCAGGGTGGTGGTCAGCAATCGACTGGTTGCGGCCTTGATGCTGAACTAGGCGTTTCACTGTAATGGACGTGGTAAAAACTAATCGAACAGACAAGTACAGCATTTGGTATGAACAATACTGTCATCGGAAAAGAAAAATTCAGATACTTTTCTAAACTTAAAATACAGTTTACATTGTAAAACCGGCCAATTAAATGAGAACTGAATTGAAATAATGAGACAACTGCATAAGCAGCGCCTGTTCTGCCCAAGCGCAATGCTACAGAAATAGGCCCAGCCAACTCCTTAAACTATAAATCTTTGGCATACGTACTGCGATAAACCGCACACAGTTAAATCACTTTCAGACACCAAAAAGAAAAACCACATAATTTAAACGATAGTATCATGCATTAGCATACCATGAGTGACAATACATGAAGTCTTCGGAAATTTTTCCACATCCTGAAAGACAAAACAAACGTTTGCAAAAACTTAGAAAAAAATACAGTAGCTTAAGTTTAAAAAAAATAAATGAACGATAGCTGAAGAGCAAGCCAAAGGAGTAGGTGTTAAGTGGCTTTCTGAAACATAAACAACGCTTCAGTGCCCAGTTCCAGTATCACATTAGAAACCAGCAAACTTTAAGTTAGGCTACTAGCCTGGCACATCTACCAGCTGCTGCCCTAGTAACTAGCTCATGCATCAACAACAAAAAACAATAAATTATTTACAGTGTACTACATAAATGGCTTTCTGTGGCACTTAAAAAATGATAAAGACAGCATAGGCTATAATTTTTAGTATCGCACATTGTTTAATTGTACCAATAATCAAAGTAAAAAAAGCAACTAAAAAAAATGAAAATGCAAATATCATTGGAATCTCATACCTAATCTTTGTATAGGAAAGATTTCTCGCTTTTTTTTACCCAGGCACGCCATAACTTATATGCACTTGATACGTGGTGCAATTTGTAGTATTTGGTGTTCTTGCACTGTTTTCAACACAAGGTCACCAAGATGGGTGAAATGCTTGGCTCCAGAGCTTGCCAAGAATCAACCAAGGATTCAGGCATAAAGTGTCATTCCCAAGGTAGGTTAAACCACATTTACTGTATCTTCTGAAGTATACAAGGAACTGAGTGGGCTATTTATTCGTCACTTGATCATTAAAAAACACAATTGTTAACACAAATTTGCAAACATTAGTTTTACTGTACCGTAACAACACATGCAGTCACTTACTGATGTTGGTTCTTTCAAAATGATATTTTCAAAGCTTTCATTGAAGTACACACTGAGCAACTCGATCATTCCTACAACTTCTGGACCATCATCTTTTGATTTACCTTTAGCTTCATTGATTCTTTTCACTACTGCTTTTAGTTCTTTCTTTTTTAGTTGCAGACTTTGCATGAATGAAAGAAATTGAATCATATACTTAGACAAACTTTCCTTAAACGTTTTAAAATCTTTAGCCACAACTAGTTGATAATGCTGGCCAAATCAAAGTATTGTGAATACAATAGGCCACTTTTCTCGAAGTTCACGAATTGTATTTGTTAGAGACATTATTAATGACCGCATTCTAGCAAAAGTCTTGTTAAGCAATGCTTTGGTTTCTTCATCCAAGTCTTTACCCTTGTCCATAGTTTGAAACTTTGTTACCAGTTAAAATGACTTTAAAATGCATTGAAATTTGTGTACATGACTTGACAATTTCGCGTTAACCAATGAAAATTGGCATTTTTAGTATGCCTATGTATGCACATATGAACAAAAAAAAAGTTTCTATCAATGGGAATTAAAAATTGTTCCAAGCAAATGCTGCAAAACATTCACAAACACCCCTATGTTGTTGTATTTAAGCAATAGTCTAGCCAACTACCTGTACTATTACAATGTTGCTTTATTGTTCATTTTTTTAATAAGGCCTGAACTTAATACAGAAAAAATAAAATGAAAACCAGTACTGTAAAGTGGTTTGACTAGTGTCCCAAGATCACATTCGCATTGATTTTATCCTTCTAGCTGCAGCTGTTCAAAAGATATCCAAGTCAAAATGCTTCACGCATGTTCAGGGCAAGATGCTGGTATCATACAGTGTCTATATTGTGTTCAAAACTGCTGAAAGTCCTAACAGTTCACTTTAAGGTACGTAGGAAAAGTCTATTTAGGCAACCCTGCTCATGGCTTGTTAATTCTGCTTGAAAGTATTAAAAAAGCACCGAGTCACACTGTATATTTTAGGTCATTCAGCAATATCAAACACTAGACACTAGATGCACAAATGTCAATTTGGTTAGGGTCGTGTTAGGTAATTACCAGAGGTGGAATCAAGAACACAAGGCTCGAGGCCAAGGCCAAGGACACAAAAAATTCAAGGCCCAGGACAGACACTCTTGGGGCCAAGGACAGGAATGCTTGCGGCCAAGGCCAAGGACCAAGGACACAAGCACAAGTGCTCTCCAAAAAAAAAGGTCTTCACAAAAATTTTTCAGGCAACCACAAAAAAACGTTTTCCAAATAAATTTTTCAGGCGCTCCACAAAATTTTAACAATTCAAAAAATAATTAGTGCTGTCCTTGAGCCGAGGACAGACCAATTTGCAAGGACTTGAGGCCTCAAAGCCAAGGACTTCAAAATGTGTGGAGGCCAAGGATGTCCTTGAGGACTCTATCTCTGGTAATTACAGCCCTTTTTGCTTCAATCTTACCGTAGGGTAAGATCGGGTAATTCTGGAAAAAAATCTGCTATATTCGTTCTGTCTGCTTTCTTCTTTAATCAACTCGAGATCTATTGCCTTCATTTGTGCATTTCAATAATGGACTTTAGTATTTTCACACTGGTTCAAAAAAAAACATTTTAGGAATGGATAAAAAAATCGGTCTAAACGGACATATCCGGAATCAATCTTGAAAGGGTAATTCCGGACATCTACGTATAAAGGCAAAAGTTCAAATTTGATACTTTTTGATAGCATATTTATAAATATTATAATTAGGAATAACATGCTAAGAAGCGTAATTAGGTACTTTTTTGAAAATTTTAATGCACGCCGCAGGACATTTGCACCAGTCTAGCACCAAATTAGTCATTGCGCCATGTTGATTAAAATGGATAAACCTAAGCCATGGTGATCAAAATTTCCCTTTTAAGCACCTTCATTGTGGTTGAACGTCAAATAAAGATCTTTATTCAGCAAAATGCGCTTGAATTAACAGCTCTTTTTATTTTAAAACCACTCTGAAATTATCGTAGAGTTGGGGATTTGGTTTGTTTTGTGCCACGCCAACGCCAGATTTATGGATTTATCTGTGATTTTCCGTGAATTGCGGATTTATCGAGTGCGGCTTGTCACTTTTTAATGCATAGGCCTTTTTGTACCTACAGCAATTTAGGCTTTTTTATTTTTTACCCCCAAGCTATCTTCTAAATTGTTTTTTTCTTTAACAATCATTTTGACTCGCAAACTCATAGTCTTACAGATTTTTTTAAAGTTAGATTTGGACACGGAGTAGGTATGGATTTAACTTTTTCCGGAAAAATTCAAGTTATGAATCAATAAACCTAGCAGGAATCTGGTTTGCTTGGAAAACAGGGTGTGAGAGCATCTTTGGGTACAATATAGGACAAATTAATATCTAACCTAATCTGCAAAAGAAAGCAGAGTGCATCTACCCAGAATAGTTTTATTGCACATAAAATGAACAAGCAATTATTTAATTACCGAAATGATAATCTACATTGATATAGGCAGTACAAAAACTCACTAATTGCAATTTTACTTTCATGTCCAAAATTACCCTGGGCTGTTCGGAATTTTCCCTGTCCGGAATTACCCGATCTTACCCTACTTTTCTTTTATACAGTTAGAACCTGTGCTCCAACTTTTTCACACTAGCGCTTTCTGCCACTAAGCATTCATTTGAACTAATTTTTGCCGATTCCGTCACAGGCCATAGCCCACTAAAAATTGAACATTTTTTTAACAAAAACTCTAATAAAAGTATTGCAGAGTGCTAAATTAAAAAGCTAGGCAGTTAACATGCGAAAAATTTTTGTGGGGCTAACTAAGTAAAAAGATTCTGATTGGTAGGCAGTTCAAGTAAGATGTGACCACAACAATTTTGAAGATTAGCCTACCTAAGAAAAAGAGGAAATTATTTCGCAAAGCCTAGTAGAAATACCAGTACTAAGGTACCCCAAAACAGATTGGTTTTTGGTAGTGACTACCGATATCTCACTGAAAAATTTTAAGTCGAAAGAATGAAATGAAACTGAAGAATATTTACCGGTATCTACACATTTTTCATTTACCGGTAGTTTTTAGAAGTTGTTTTAGGGTTAAGATTACCGGTAGCCTTGTGTTTGGGGTTAGTTTTGGAGCAAGAATTTGGTTTTAGGTTAAATTTAGGTCAGAATTTCTAAAAATGTAGATAAAAATTTCTAGTGAAATAGCCTAGAGTCTTTCTAGATTTTTTTAGGGTACGGTAGTTCGCATAATTGTAAATATTTTTCAACCAGGTCATACCTGTACCACCCTCAACCGCAAGTGGCAGGATTTAGCCCACACCACTTTAAGTTTTGAGAGGCTACAGCTAAAGATTAAATCAATGCAAATGTGACCTCTGACCTAGTGGCACTAATTTACAAATTACAACATATTTTTCTGTAGTCTAGGCTACTGTACTGACCTACGGTAGTTTAAAAAAGTCTATGCCTGTAGAGTAGCCTAGTTTTTACATAACTTTTATGATTTAGTCCCTTGCAGTTTCTCGTTCATGCTTTTTTTCACCTTAAGGTTACTGTCTTTACAGCTTTACTTATCAACACACACTTAACTCTGAACTAGAAAGTATGTGAAATGCTAAAAATGTTATCTGTGTGAATAACACTGGCAGTTCAAGAAAGGTAGGCCTACTTGTAGGCTACGTTACCTCTAAACAAGCCTACCGTAAATTGGTGCAAATAATGGGCTACCGCTACAGGAGGTCTAGGTTTTTTAGCTGCTTCGGAATGTCTAAGGCTGTTAATCACAGGTTTGATTTATCTCTGAGACTCTGGAAACTGTCTACAGGTTTTTTAGCTGCTTCGGAATGTCTTAGGCTGTTAATCACAGGTTTGATTTATCTCTGAGACTCTGGATATTGTCAACAGCTTATCATTAATTTCTAAGCACATTGTTCTTAAAACTTCAAATGTTGCGGTAACAGTGTACAGAAGACAACTTTCTGCAAAATAATCTCGCTTTGTCTCGCCTCTAATTGATGAACACGTGATTTGTATCATGTGACTCATTTAACCAATCACAAATCGTCCACCATTATTTTTTTAGCGCCTTTTGCAAAAAGATGACAAGACAAACTTGATTGACCACTGCAATTGAAATCTTTTCACAATAACGACTTTAGAGCTTTAGCAAGAGATAACGGTTGCTTGCTTTCACGTCTCAATTATTTCCTAATCGGAAAACTGTATAAAATCGGAAAACTGAATAAAATCAAAAAATCTTGATTTTAAAATCCGTTTCCGTTGCAAACCATGGCGTTAAGTTTCCAAGCAAACTAATGTCATCTGTGTTTGAGCATTTGCGCAATTCAGTCCGCCATTTTTTTTTTTTTTTTTGGCGCAAATTTCTGTGAAATTTCGAAAAAAATTGCTGCAATTCCGCAATTAAGATGTGCTTTTATGCCGCAATGGAATAATAAAATTTATTTAGTTGGTTCCCATGTTAAAAGAAATGCTTGAAGCATTTTGTTTTACAAAAAAAAAGCTGAACCATTAAAGAAGCAATATATGGTGCGAAAACCGCGCAAGTAGGTTAAAAGACAGGTACAATATAGCCTTGGCCCCCGCCACGATAGGCATTCTGGGGTCGTGCCCCCCCCCCAAATCACTGCTCGTGCCCCCCAAATGAAAATTGTGTCCCCAAGCGAGGATTGTGCCCCAAAGAAAGTAACAGACTCGGTGCCATTGGAGTGCACTTCGAGGCCTTAGACCTTTAAAATACTGATCACCATTTCAGAAACCATGCGCAAGAGCCGGTTTTTGGCAGATTCTGCGATGAAGATCTTTTTCTTGTTTAACTCTGGAATTAGAGGAAACAAAGTTTTGTGACCTCCAAAAAATTGTTGATGTTTTTAATTTTACATTATATTAATTTTACATAAAATTTTAATTTTACATAAAATTTTAAGTTTACATAATTATACATTATATTGTTGTAATTTTGTATATTATTATTTTATGTAAAATTACAATTACACACACAAGAGGTATTTTTGCCAAAAGCGTATGTTAATTTAGAAATGAAAAAAACGTGATGCCGAATGTTAATTTACAAAAAGGATGTAATTTTACAAAAAAACAAGTCACAACAAAATGCCACATAAAAATTGTAATTTAACATAAAACAAGTCGATTTGAAATATTTGATGTAAAACTAAACTACATAACTTTCTGTGAAATTACATACACAAATGTATTGTTACAAATATTTTTTGTAATAACACAAAATATAATCTGTTAAATCATACAACAAACGTTTTCTGCGTTAAAACATATAAATTGTGATTTGAAAATGCAATTTCTATGTAATTTGACCTCAATTATTCGTAAACTGAATTTACGTACAAAATCTCCAAAATTTATATGTAAATTTACAACAATTTTTTACAGTGTACGTGGCTTTTAGTGCTTGGCGTACTTGTATAATATCAAGGTTTACTAAAAATCGAATAAAAAAAAAACAAACAATTTTTATCCTTTTTTTTCTACAAATTGCATAGCCCAGTATTGATTCCGTTAATATTTCGCTGGTATTATTTGTTCTTTGATGGATATTGTTTTTTGGTTAACAAAAACTATTGAATGCGGAGATTTTAAGAAAACGTTACCAGTTACAAATTTTGATATAACCGAATGAAAAATTAAGCGTAAAGCTCTACCACAGCCCTTGAAATGAAAATGAAATGAATGAAAAATTAAGCTTAAAGCTCTACCAAATTTTGATATAACCGAATGAAAAATTAAGCTTAAAGCTCTACCACAGCGGCTTTTAAAGCGAAAGATTTAGCGCTATACTTATAGTAATATATAGCATTTTATAGCTTTCTACAGTGCAAATATTGTTTGGTTTAAATTCTACCAAAAAAAAAAATTATGCTCTAACAGTCCTTTGTGATATTATGATTATTTTGAAAAATCTAGAAGATTAACACATTGTCTTAACTCTAAAGTTACTGAAGAACTCTCCAGTTATTAAAGGAGGTGTTTAACTCAAAGACCTTTACGGTCACTTCTAGCTCCTTTGTTAACAAATATTATAAAATTCACATTTGAATGTCGCGTTTTATTTTTCATTTTCTAATTATCCAATTATGCTGCATTGCATTGTCCAGTTTTTTTTTTTTTTTGTTGGTTAACAATAAACCTCTGTCTGTCTGTCTGAGTAAAGAATGACCCCCCTTGCGTTACATGCAACTAACATCAATACCGCCTAAGCACGGAAAAAAATACTGCCTTGCCGATGAAGTGACGTTTACACCTGAGATAAAAGATGAGCAATATCTAATAGTAGTTTGCTGACCTATTTTTGGTAATTGTTGTCTGCAAACTTTATAACTGTAAGTAACTCATTCTATAGTTTTGATAAACATAGTTTCAGTGTTAACGCCAACCAAACGTGTTCTGAAAAACTTAAATGAACAAAAAAGCAGTACTTAAACATAAGTCTACTTTATGCAACAACAGTCCTTTGCGATACTTTCCAAATTAGCATTAATGTGGATGTTAAATCATGTTTTACCAAACACTATTAAATTTTTTTTTAAATATCGCCCTACTTTATTCACATGGAAATCTGTGTTATGTTTTTATGCTATCGGTGGATACATGAACATTACAATTAATAACAATGGCATTACTCAGATGGCAGTGCGTTGCTCAGATGGCAGTGCGTTGCTCAAATGGCGCACTATAATTATTTCAGAAAATCAGTTTTGATCGTATATGCGAGATATAAAATGAAACTCTAGAAAAAATTTATACAACCAGAAGTAGTCTTTCAGTTGGACATCGGTATAACAAAACTTTACGGAAAAAAGTTCAAACAAATGGCAGAGCAAATTGCGATATTTGTATAGTAATTTAAGAATGGCGTCTCTGAACTTGCAAATTTAGTTTGTTTTAAATCAAATACAAGTTCATCAATGCAAAATATAGAAAATTAATAATCTGCTGATAAAAGTCTATTCACGTGGATGTATACGACACCAGCAAAGCTTTCAAAAATATTCTTTCATTGAAAAATAGTTTTTAGAAAGCTGAAAGTATAAAAAGAACAAAAATCACTGGTTGCAATCTATTTTAAATTCAGATTAGTTGCTAACCTTGCATGTACTGCCTGTAGATATATAGTAGTTGGCTATTTTATTTTGTGATTTTCAGCTCCATTATGTCTACCATTTAGTTCAAAAACAATTCGAAAAATCTGTTAGTATCAACTTTCATATTTGTTTTGGTTGATGCTATACATTGGCTATACAAAACAATAGCTGAACCTGATAAGCTGACTCCACTAGAATCGGAGTATTTGTACAAACTTATTTATGTACCACAAACATGACATTTAGTCAAAACTAACGAATTATTTCACTAAACTGCTGCAAAAAGTCTGTAATTTGATACTCGGTTTTGTTAGAGACGATCAGAATTAAAGATTTATAAGAAACGCCCGGTCCACACCGGGCGTAAAATCTGATTGTACGAGCGTATCCTTAATTTATTTTAAACAAAAATTTGGTTTGCCTAGCGCCCAGACTTGCTGCCTTATAAGCTGCCAATTGGTTAAAATAAACGAAGGGCACGCTTGCACATCCACAATTTTGGCATCCAGTGTAGACCGGGCCTTACCATTACTCCACATCTCGAGGTACAGTAAATACAAAATTCTGATGACGAAGTAGTCGATTCGTCAAAATGTCATGTAACATTGAACTCGAGATAAAAAAAAAAATTTTGACTGTAACTTGTAAGAATCTCTTTTTAAAAATGCTTTCCTGCAAGTGATGAACAATTTGGGTCAAATTAAACAGCATATTTTAAACAACAAAACTCCAAACTCGTTTCGCAATTATTTTTGCTACAATTTTGCTGCAATTTTGCGACAAAAAGTAATTTAATCTTGTTAAAAATTTAATGTTGGTACAAAAACTTTGCATTATCTTCGTACAAATACTAGCATCAAAAATTCTTCTACACGGTTTACATGTTGCTTTTCATAACATCGGCAGATTTCAGCTTTGGCGACATAGAAAGGTTCATATGCTGATGAAGGGTATTTTTTTTGAAATCATCAAAATATCGCAATTCACTTAGGCAAAATAATCAAAATCAACCATGACACTAGCATTGTCTGAAAGTGCTCATGCTTTCAACGTTGCAACTTATACCACCTTGTGAGGAGTTGAAAGTTTGTTAGAAAGAAAATGGCGCCAATGCGAAATAGTCTGAAAAATGGCAGGCAGGTGCAGATAATTGTAATTTGAGCGCATATGGAAAACGCTTTCAGTAACTTTGGTATTCTGCACTTTTTTGAGCTTATACCTGGCATTTTGACTTCAAACTAGCAATTTGTTTAAAGTGAGTGTTTGGTACTAGACTTTTTTTACAACAGCTTGGCTAAAAGCATTAGGCTACAGCACATTGAAAAAAAAAAGGTGTCCGCTTACGGTTCTAGTAATTTAGATCGTTTTTAGTTTTCAGATATGTAAGGCATATGTGTAGGCTATAGCTAACGATGCAGGAAGTTCAGTTAAAAATTAAAATCATTAAAAATTTAAATACTCCACTACAGTATGTTTCCCCTAATGGGTTCGTCAGGCGGGGTAGAAACATTCAAATAGACTTCTATTTGAATTAGTTTCTACCCCTCTTTACGAACAATTAGGGGAAAACAGACTGTAGCGGGGTTTTTGAATTTTTAACGATTTTATTTTTAACTGAACTTTCTGCATCGTTAACCGGCTCTGGCCCATTGACCATTAAGCACTTTGGAAACTGAGAAGACAGTATACCAGTTAGGCTCTAGCACTGTAATCAACTATATTTGCAACTGCATGTCATCATTAAGCTTAAAAGAACATAGATGTAATTGCAATGCTAGATTGCACTATATTACCAGCGCAAAGCGTAGAGTACTGCCGTATCCTGGTACCGGTTCCTCTAAATACAAAGTTTGGCTGTTCACTCAATTGCAACGCATGATTATGGGCAACAGCGAAGCACAGTATAGTTTGAATATTATCATCTTACTTTGAATATCATTAAACCGGCAATGAAAACACGCAGAGTTTATGTATAGTTCAAAATGATCTACGTCGATAACTCGCGTTCAACTTAGTGCAGTGCAACATCAAATATTGCATTCTCTGCGTATCTACAACTAGCTTACGTAGGTTACGTTGAATTTGATTATGGAGTTGCTGGTCAATTCACGTTTGAAAATGATCTGGGATGTAATACTGATGCAGAAATATTTTGTTAGTTTAGTACACACTACAGTAACTATAGATTAATAGAGTAATTATCGGTTCAATGATCAGTGCAACAACAGCAATCTATAAAATGACAAAATATCTTAATGCTATTCTTATTTTGAAAGGAGAATATTAGCTATGCCATTGTTAATAGTTCGTTTAATTTCTGAGCATTGGTTTGGGTTGATATGTACGTAGCTATTGCTTGCATGCTGCCAACATTGCCATTTTTTAGTTTCAGGTAATTTTATTTGTTACAATCATCAATATACACAAATAAACAGCCGAAAAGAGTAATCAATATGCAATGACTGCAAAGGGGCAGCAATAGGTCTTCGAGTCGGCAGCTACCCTAGCCGCCTCGTGAAAGACGTTTTAGTGATAGAAGTGACTGAATGTGTAATTTCGTAGTTAATGGCAACCAGTAATATTAATAAAACGTAAAAATCACTAGAGGGAAAAAAAAGTAAAAAACAACAACAACAACAACAACAAAACCTGGAGCAGCAGCACTTAGTACTACAGGGCAAACCACAGCAAGAGCAGTAACACTTTCTTTTGAAATCGACTGGAAGTTAAATTAGACAAAAAACAAAAAATCTCACTCAGTACAGGACAAAAAAAAATTTATTCTCTTTTTTTGGGTTTGGAAAAGAATAGCTTCTCATGTACTCTGGAATAGAGTTCCACAATTTAGCTCCAAAATATTTGATCTATCTTTGAGATTTGAATAATGGAATTGTTAATTGATTTTTAGGTAAGAATTTTGTAATGCGAGATTGTACTGTACAAATTTAGATAAATTGAAATAGTTATTAACTTGAAAAGGAAGATTCCTTCTAATATGGAAGTAACCAAATTTAGCAGTTGAAAACCGGAAAAATCATGATGAGCACAAATAATGAAAATTACGTGAACGACGTTAATGGGGCCACTTTAACAAGTGGAACCTCGTCCGGCAGGGGAGCGCCTAGGGACTCCCAGGTCGTCATTCAGCAAAACCCCTATGGCGTTCGAGTTTGAGGCAGAGGGGCTCGTTCGAAAAATAAGCGACAATCTCCACCAGCCAGCCCTAGAGGCAGCTTCACCAAAGTGCCCTCTACACGTTTGGAGAGGCAAATGGAGGCAGCGCAGAGTATTCGTACTCGAGATAATGTTGCACACTATTGAGTCAACCATTACCAACTGCTGTTGGACAATTGGAATATCCTCACCCTCACAGAAAAAGAGCTAGAATTGGTTGAGGAAGCGAAGTGGTATCAACTCGATACTATCGGAGTTTCTTCAACCAAACGACGTGGCTCTGGAACTGTGGATCTGGATGGCGGATGGAAACTGTTCCATTCTTGTGCTGATCCTAGTATGTCTGCACAAACGGGTGTGAGGATTCTCACAAGTCCCCGTTTGTCAGACTGTGTGTCAGATTGGATTCCTTTGGGATCACGGGTTTGTATGTTGAAGCTCAAGGTATTGGATCGGTCATTGTGCCTATTGCAGATATATGCCCCCAATGCCACGAGTGAATATCAGGCTTTTGTGGATGAAGTAAATGATGCTCTTCTACGAGTATCAGTTACTGAATCTACAGTCCTTATGGGTGATTTTAATTCACATGTTGGAACAGACAAAGATACGTGGAAGGGTGTGATCGAAAACCATGGAGTCACTGGACTGAATGAGAACGGAAGGTATTTATTGCAGCTTTGTTGCAGCAACGGACTCCGCATCATGAATACCTTTTTCCAGCACAGTGAGGTTCACAAGTATACATGGTATCGACCTAGTATGGATCAAAAATCTTTGATAGATTTTTGCATAGTTTCGTCAGATTTGTTTTCTGATGTGCTGGACGTTCGAGTGAAGGGAAGTGATGAATTGTCAATTGATCACCATCTGGTAGTATGTTCCTTACGACTTTCGAAACCTTGGCCAAACAGGCGATCCAACAGATCGTCTGTGACCTACCGGATCAAATGGGAGGCTTTGGAGGACAAAGAAGTAAGAAAACAGTTTGCATCCAGTATATCATCTAAGTTCAGACAACTTCTTGATGTATCCGAGGACATCGAGAAGGAATGGCTGCTGTTCAGATCAGCAATCATTTCATCAGCTGCTGAAAGTTATGGGCGAAAAGGGCTTGGAGTGGCGAGCGATAGTGAGAAACGAACACCTTGGTGGAACCAAGAGGTTAAAGAAGCTATTCGAACAAAGAAAGATGCGTTCAAGGCCTGACTACAGGACAGATCGTCATCTGATTTGCAATCCCGGTACACTGAGGCGCGAAAAGCGGCAACTTCGTCAGCAAAGAAATCCAAGGAGAAGTCATGGGAAGAGTTTGGTCGTCGGTTGGATTCCAACTATATTTTGGCAAACAAAGTCTTTTGGCAAACCATCCGCCGTTTACGTGGCAAATGATCGAGTGTCACGTACTCCATCAAGGATTCTGACAGTAACATTCTAACGGATGAGAATGAAATCCTTTCACTATGGAGAGAATACTTTAAAGATCTTTCGAATCCTGTAAAGGCATCGACTCGTGACACACACGAAGTGACACATCTATGGGAGGACGAAGTTTTCACTGCAGCAGAAGTGGCAACGGCTATTCAAGGGATAAAATTTGGAAAAGCTGCTGGTGAAGATGAAATCAGACCCGAGATGTTGCAAGTGCTGACTGGAGAAGGAATTCTCTGGTTAACGCGATTGTGTCAAGTTGTGTGGAAGCTTGGCAAAATTGCCAGAGATTGGCAAACAGGTGTGATTATTCCGACATTCAAGAAAGAAGATCGCAAGCAATGTACAAACTACTGAGGGATATCACTCCTTAGTTTGGCAAGGAAAGTATATGCCAATCGCCTTAAAAGGAAATGTCGAAAAATAGTGGAATCAAAACTGGAAGATGGTCAGTGCGGTTTTCGTCCGGGTCGCAGCACCACGGACCAAATCTTCACTCTAAAGCAGATTTTCGAGAAATCTTGGGAGTATGGCAAAGATCTCTTTGCAAAGCTTTGTCGATCTTGAAAAAGCATACGACCGAGTTCCTCGGGATAAACTTTTGAAGGTTTTGCAGGAGTATGGCGTTGATGGTTAATTTTTGTGCGCTATTACGTCATTCTACTGCAGACCGGAGGTTTGTGTTCGGGTAAATGGCAAGCAATCAATACCATTTCACGTGGGAGTTGGATTCCGGCAAGGGTGCGTTTTGTCACCTCTCCTTTTGATTGTTTACATGAATTGGATCGACAAATGCAGCCAAGCTGATGAGTGTGCCACAATTGGAAAATGCAAACTCAGTCGTCTGCTATTCGCTGATGATTTGATTCTGCTTTCTTCCGCAGAATCTGGCCACCAGCGCGCATTAAATAGCTTAACAGATGCATGCAACACCGCCGGAATGAAAATAAGCACGGCCAAAACTGAGGTACTTCATCTTTCAAGAAACCCTGATCAGTGCGTATTACAAGTGAATGGAGCGACACTGAAGCAGGTAGAGAAGTTCAAGTATCTCGGGGTTGCATTTACGAGTGACGGAAGGCAAGACAAAGAACTCGATACCCGAATAGGCAAGGCTAGTGCAGTAATGCGAGCTTTGCACTACTCGGTTGTCATGAAACGAGAATTGTCGAAAACGGCAAAGCTCTCAATTTTCACAGCAGTCGTTGCCCCCATTTTCACTTATGGTCATGAATCTTGGGTAATGACTGAAAGAGTGCAATCACAAGTGCAAGCGTCCGAAATGAGGTTTTTACGAAAAATCGAAAAAGTCACACTGTTTAACAAGGTGCGTAGGTCTGAGATACAAAAATTTCTCAACATTGAGCCGTTACACTTCTCCGAATTGAAAGATCTTAGCTTAGATGGTTTGGCCATGTAAGCAGAATGCCTCAGGAAAGACTACCCAAACAAGCTTTACTTGCCAAAGGAAATGGGAGAAGACCAGTTGGACGACCTAGAACTATATAGATGAACTGATTACATTGAGGATCTTAAATGGAATCGCTTGGGAATTCGCCCAAGCGAAATGATGGATGTGATGGATGACTGTGAGGTGTGGCTGCTTAATCTCGAGCAGCTGCCCCCGCAACTCTCACAGAAAATTGGGCAATGAAGAAAAAAGAAGAAGAAAAAAGAAAACCGGAAACATAATCGTAAAGACGAAATTTTTTAAGCTTGACAAAAAGAAGTAAAAGCTATTCCATTATATTTCAACAAATGCCGAATACCCTAGGTCGGAAAATGTATATAAAATGCTTATAGATCATCTATATAGAATGACACAAGCTACATAAAAAAAAAATTGAAATCGGACACTCCGTTAATGAGATATCGATTATCACCACTAGATGTCAGGTGAGAGTACGTAAAAATACAAAAATCAATTTTGAGGCCCTTACTTATGAAAGAAAAAAAATT
The DNA here is from genome assembly GCA_963965965.1 of Trididemnum nubilum. Taxonomy (NCBI): domain Eukaryota; kingdom Metazoa; phylum Chordata; class Ascidiacea; order Aplousobranchia; family Didemnidae; genus Trididemnum; species Trididemnum nubilum. The sequence goes on from OZ014487.1 coordinate 5,806,068, forward strand.
GTTTTTTGCCAAATTATATGTTTTTGGGGGTGGGGAATCTAAATGTGGGGTTTAATTAAAGCAAATGTTGCTATAAAACTATGTTTTGATAGTTTGTTAGGTTTTTTTTGGTAAATTGGGGTCAAAAACTGGGAATGAAGTGTAGAATAAAATTTTGAAGCAAAAATTTGTTTGGGCAGCATAAAAGTTGTTTTTTCTGTTTCATACAGAAATTGATTAGCAATATGTGTAAACAGTAGAATTTTTTGCTGTTATATCACAACCTGACTGACTATTCAGCTACCAAGATAATGCAATAAAAACAGCTCATAAAAATTTCTTCATTTAAGTGAAATTAAAGTATGGATATGGAAAGAGACAAATTTTGAGTATTTTAATTTTCACACAATGCAGCTGAGCAAATTACAATACAGCTGCATATAACATGTATCGAACATTAGTAGACGGTTTGGCCACAAATTATACATAGCATTAAGTTGGTCTTGCTGAAACACGTAATAAGTGCTAGTCAATCACAAGATTGGTGTCATTGTTGCAATGTTGTTTAGTGCATATTTGTTATAAAATAAAATTTTAATCATTGCAAAATTTTTATACTGTACAGAGTGTTTCAAAAGTATCATACAAATATACTGGTATTATTGTTATAAAATATGGGACTACTGTTATGTTTTTTTGAAACACCCTATGCATACCTTTTAATTAATTTTGCTCAAAAATATCATGAACAAATTTTTTAATAATAAGTCAATCATGATGTTTTTGACATTTGCAGACCAGATTTTTAATGTTTAATCGTTTTGCGTGCTTCTGGTCTAAAGGCTACCAGCGCGGAAGCTTAGGGAATAGCCACCAGAACGGTGACTACTTGAAACAAGCAATGCCAAAAACTTGTCTTTCTATAGGATTCGAACCTTCAGCCTTTGGATTACCGGTCCACTGCTCTACCACTTGAACTAGAGAAGATGTCTCCTCGCATGCTTAATTTTGGCTATTTAAACCCAGCAACTTGCATGTTCCATGATTTTAACATCATAATTGATTTATTATATCATACTTATTATATCAAAAACATCATAATTGACTTATTATTAAAATCTTGGAACATGCAAGTTGCTAGGTTTAAATAGCCAAAATTAAGCATGCGAGGAGACGTCTTCTCTAGCTCAAGTGGTAGAGCAGTGGACCGGTAATCCAAAGGCTGAAGGTTCGATTCCTGTGGGAAGACAATTTTTCGCATTGCTTGTTTTAAGCAGTCGCCGTTCTGGTGACTCTTCCCAAGGCTTCCGCGTTGGTAACTTTAGGCCAAAAGCACTCAAAACGATTCAACAAAATTAGCAAATTTGTTGATGTAAATGATAAAATATGATAGACGTGGGTTCATTTCCAAATCACTGCTACTGCACGTCATTTGAAAGAATAAGAAACTAGCATTGCAAATTTATTTATAGTACAATTGCAATTTCACTTGGAATGAAGTTAAATGACCGGCCAGTTGGTCGAGCGGTAACGCGTTCGTCTCTGGAGCAGGAGGCCAAATCTCGGGCCAGTCAAATCTGACAGTGTTGCCAACATCTCGCTACTGCTGCAAAATTTCTTTGAAAGGAGCAGTGTTGCTTGGGCTCAATAACGCGGAGATGGGCCCCCGCAAACTCATTACATGCTTCAGCGTAATACAACGAGTATAAAGAAAAATTTAATTTTGATTTGATAAAGTTAAATTACAATTGAAAGCACATGCAAAAAAGAACATCAAGGTTCTTGCACGATTATATCCATTATTAATTGGTTTGGGCGACAGTTGTAGGCTAATTGTTCGATAATTACTGTACCATTTTATTCATAATTAACTGCTGGTTTGGGCGACAGTGTTAATTGTTTGAAATTATGGCACGATTATATTTATACTTGGCTGGTTTAGGCAACAGTATTAATTGTTTGAAATATTGCCTCTGGTCTGTCATGGTGTCATACTTACAAAATTTAGCAGCCTAGAGTGCAGCTGTTGTTTCAAGAAATATTACTTAGTTTACTTCTATCAAGAAATACCAGTATTGTGTCAGTGACACTCACTATTTTTTTTTTTTTTTTTTTTGTGAAGACAAGGAAATCAGTTAGGAGTTATGTTGTACAGAAAGTGCTACAAATTGAGTTGTACGCTGCCGATAACATCACGAACCACACTTGTGCGTACGAAGTGAAAGCACTACGCCAATTAATTCAACCGCAGTAACGTATATTTGATCGTGGACTAAATATCAAAATTTTACTGATATTACTAAACCCTATTAAAAAGCTTTTCTAACTTTATGCTTGCCGCTCGCCAAACAGAACTTGGAAGTTTTAACAAACACTTCATCAGTAAAAACGAGGAAACATTGTTGAAATCATTTGGTTAAATCAGTATCAATTTACGCCTGTTGTGATATATTGATGTTATAAATTCTCAACTCAACAATAACTATCATCAGTTTTGCTAAACAATCTTAACAAAACAATTTTGCTGACCTTTTACAAAGTTTGATCTGCTTCTATAACATCAGGCAAAAACTTGTAATTCTAAATCAACATTGTAATGTCTGAATTAGAAATTAACTGGCTGTGCAAACACCTCACACTAATTTGATATGCGCTCCTATAAATCGTTAACAAAACATGATTCCTATTGAATTGTAGACGCAAAAGAAAGAAGGCAATGTTGTAATGATTTGGTGATTGTCGCTTTTTCGTCCTAAAGGGATCCAGAGTCGACGTCAATTGCATGTGGTCGAGCGAGAATTAGTGAGCGAGCGGTGGAGAGCGGTTTCTAAAATAAACATAAAACCGGCTATAAGAGCGAAAGGGCAAAAAAATATAAAACTGAAGGGTATGACGGTTCCCACTTCTACCAACTACTGATGATTAAGAACAGAAGACTATCACACAATCAAAAGGGCCCAAGACGCTATCAAGCAATATAAATTTAAACTATCAGAGTGAGGAAACTAGTTACTTTACGTTCAAGTAAATGTCAAAATCGTTAAAATACAAAGAGCAAAAACAATAAATAAATACTTATGCATGCCAAAATAATTGTCCAGCCAGTTGCAAAAAGATTCAAGAAATTTAGAAAATTGTTCCAGTTGGAAAGGATCTCAGAAGCTAGCAGTATTCAAGACCATAGTCCAAAAAAGAATAAGTACAGATTCAGAAATGTTGAACGGTAAGCTGCCAAAAACGCCGAAATAGAGAAGTATGCAAATTAGCAATTGCAAAAGAGCGGATTGGCTGGTAATTGTGAGGTGAAACATCACGTGTTAGCAGCCATACAAAAAGTAACGATACTCGGCTCGACAAGGCAAACAAGGCCAGATTCGATACCATAGGCGTAGCCAGGATTTTTGATTGGAGGGGCCAAGCCACAAATTAAATGCAATGACGTCATCAGAAATTTTCAAAACAGGAACTTTTTGTGGAATTCAAAACAAGAATTTGTAGAACAGTAGATCAAAAGCTGGGGCCTGGTTTGGCTCTCAACCAGGATTTTGCTAAAGGGAGAGTGCTTGAACAAAAATAAAAAACGTCTCAATTGGGAAATACGATGAGTAAAGTAGCGTAACTCAAGCAGATCACAAACAATAGTCTGGCTGCGTAGCCCCCAGCCGCCGGATGCTGGGCGATTTTTGGTAATTTTTTGTAAAAAAAGCTATTTTAATGCTATTGGTTCTCATTTCACACATGTTCAGAACCATTTGAAAGAACTAGATTTTTAACATTTGAAAGCCTATTAAAAATTTAAATTGTTCAATTCTCGTTTTACTTGCAATTTAAGTCCAAAGCACGTTTGATATCTCGAATTTTAGTGTTACATATTGTAAGTGATTTGGCCCAGGTGTAGGGGGAAGTAAGGAACATTGCCTACTGCAATATTTTAGCAGTAAATAATCCACTCACAGGTTTTCCTAAGACATTATTGTTTTGTCATGAAAATAAGCAGTTATAGGAGTACATGTACGGCCAGGGGGCCCATGCCTCCTGAATTTAAATTCAATGATTTATTTAATGAGCATTTTTCCTAGCTTTTTTTCAAAGAATTTTGTCGCGTAAAAAGTAACGAGGTGGAGGAGAATTGTTATTGAAAAATGGTGTAACAGATGGTTTGATCTACTTACCAGCATGTTGTTACTCGGGTCGGATTTACATTGCGTGGAAGCCCTTGTACTTTAGGGATTTTTGCAAAATCTTTTTGCCAAATATATGTGAAAACCAAATAAAATGTCTTACCATCTGAGTGCGGGGCCCCTGGCACTGTGCCATATGGTAAGTCTGGCCCTGGTTATTGCATAAATGTTCATAAAAAATGTTAGATGAGGGCCTGAGTTTGCAACGTTTAGAACAAAAGCTTTTGATTTTATTCGGGTTGTAAATATAGATTGGTAGCAAAAAATCGGATTGAAGGGGCCCGGGCTCCCTGGTTGTCAATCTGATTGTTATGTACTCTGATACACAAGTGTTGTTGTACGTGAAGATGCTAAAAGAAACTGAAACTAAAGAAAGAATATATTTTTTGTCACGTTTTTATCACTGATGTCATTTCAATTAAGGGAGGCCTGGGCCCCCTGGCTACGCTTATGTTCGATATCCGCTGCAGCTGAAGCTACGCAACAAACACTATACCGTACATTTTTATTGAATAGTACCAAAATCAGAATGCAGGTTAGCGTTAATAATGACTTGCACAAAAATATATTGGTGGTGTTATTAATGAATATTCACATTTTGGATTTTTTTGTACTTCAAGTAACAAGAGTGATTTGCAAATCGTTGCTTTTGATAAAGAATCTGAAAAAAAAAACGCTGATTACAATCATCAAACAGACATTTCTCTGCGAGGAACCCAGCTATAGCGTTATTATTTTTTTCTTTTTTTATTCAAAGGCACTTAGGGCAGAAACAAAATACATACATTATTACAGGGCCGTACTCTCTCCCAGTTAAAATAGTAAACTAGTGCTTTGCCCTCTATCCGCATTTTTATAAACTTTTACAATTTCGTAATTCTACAAGTTTGGTTGAAATGCAAACGACATAAAACATTATTATTTATTACGGAGTGCAGCACGCCCTGATTTCGTTTGAGTTCTCCGTTTCAATCATCTCTAATTATGAGAGTCTCATTTTTTCTGGTCCGGTACATAATATAGGTGAATCTCAAGAGTATCATATAGACGAGGGTCTGGAGGCAGAACACCAGGCGCCCAGGCCAAAAGGGTCTCGGGGCAAATCACCGAGCTGCTGGGCACTTTTAAAACCATTTGGAAGCAAATTTGCTCATTTTTAGAGCCAATAAAAAGAAGAAAGCCAATAAAAAAAAAGCTTTTGCCTTTTCGACCACGCTTTTGGGGGACTCTAAAGAAGGTTCTTGTCTCTTTTAAAATAATTAGCTTAAGCCGTTGAATCAAGTATTTTTTATAAGGTTCAATTTTGGGGGTTCAAAAAGAGGTGTAATTTGGAGATCTCTATGGGTGGCACCTCCGCACTATTTGTTTCCTAAATATCTAATGATATCAAAACAACCAACTCTTTAGCTTATGCCGTTCAAACAATTGATTCTGTGGGGTCCAAGCAGTACTTAAATTGTAAAATTTTGCATGGGGGGATGCTTTTGCAACCTTGACCAAACGCATTTCGCATACGAAAGTATCTTAGTGGAAATTATGCAATTCCGTCGCCGAAATTTAATGAAGACCAAAAAAGGTCTTATCCGAAAATTGAAGTGTTTTTTCCCAAAATTAGGTGAAGACCAAAAAAAAAGGTCTTCTCCGCAATTTGGGACCATATTCGGCCGGAATTTGAAGGATTTATTCGTGCTGGCTGGTTCTTTTTTGTCTGATCATACAGCGCTCAAATCTCGATGGGGGGACGCTAAATCTCCATAGGGGGGACGCTAACTCTGGATGGGGAGATGGTCCCCCTACAATTCAAGTACTGGGTCCAAGTAAGGGGGTGTACGGAAAGTGCTTCTCGAAAACTATGCCAAAATATTTGTTTCTTCAATATCTACCGTTATCAAAACAATTAGTTAGCTTAAGCCGCTCAAAGAACTGATTTGGAAAGAGGGCCTCCATGGTATGTTAAAAATTATTTGCTTCTCGAATATCTATTGATAAATAAAAACGTTTTCTAGCTTGAGTGGTTCAGAAAAATTAAGTTCTGGAGATTTAATTTGTTGGGTTTCCGGGGAGATTGCACCAAAAAATTTCAAGAGGCAAAACCGTGTTTTCAACTCGACTATTTTACACAAAAATTGGATTGCGGTGTTTTGCTCTTTAGAACTTATTAGAAGAGCATACAATGTTCAGGAAGAAAAAAACCTCATCATGGCCAAAGGCAAAGTGTGTTAGTGAATATGAAAGGACTTTTTGAGATAAGTTTTCTGTATAAGTATAACCGCGTGAAATACTTTTGGCCGTATTATACAATCTCTTTGAATGAGAATGTCTTCTACACCCAACGTTTCAGACACATGAAAGCACAAAAGCAAATATGAAAGGAGGCCGGCAGTAACATGCAATAAGTACTTCTTCGCGCCTGATGTAACGAGTATTCATAACGTAAGCCGTCTCTTACAATTTCGTTAGTGGTCTTACTTTGGTTTTGCTGCTGCATAGATCCTGGTAAAGCATTATTGTGCCGTAGCAACAAAACGTCAATTTTCCAATTGGGCTAGCAAACTGCTAACGCTAAGTTACTGCAGTGATAGTAGCGAGTAAGCCCAGCAGTTAAACACTGAATTAAAAAAAAAAAGATGCGCTGTTTAACTGGTTCACTCTCAAGTAACAACAAGAATGTACTCTGCCTGCACTAAGAGTATCTACTTTCCACACGTCATTTTCAAAAACCTTTTATTTCGTTGGTTGAAAAGCAAAAGCGCAACCAAAAAGTGGGGGCTGAAACAGCCTCTTAGCCAAAAATTTTAAATTTAAATTTAAAAACTTCAACAATAAATATCCCAATAACGTCCAAAATTTGATGCAAATGCCTGTCCCGAAATAGAGCTGTCTCACTGGCAATTTAACAAAAACCAAACAAGTAAAAGTACAGATTATCGCAGGCTAATTGTCGCAAGTAAAAAATTGCCAGTGGGACACCACCATACACAAAAATTTGAAAAAATCAAGTCCACCAAAATATTCATCTAAAAATTGGTTTTTACTTTGTTTAGCCGAATCAGCTCCCTCCCATCCCCTTAAAAATCTAGTTTGAACGTTTGGTGCTTTTACAACGTGAAATGTTGGTGTTCTTAAACGGAAATTAATTGACTGGCTTTCAGAGCTAGGCACGAAGAAATGAGAACTACACTGTAAAAAAGTGTAATAATACCCACTTATAAAGGTGGTTCAATTTTTCCACCCTAAAAAATTTCATTCTACCCCTTACTGTTCAAAGAAGGAAATTAACACCTTTTCAACTCCTACCTTATATGATGGGAATAACCACCCAAAGGGTGGTTCAAATTTTCCACCCAAGAGGTGGATTTTTTCATATGTGAAACTGTGCTATTTCTACCCACTGGGGTGGCAATAAGCACTTATGTCCGTATATCGAATCTCACTTTTATGCCATCTTCCACCCACTGGGGCGGTAATAAGCATTTACGCCCATATACTGGAATCTCACTTTTATGTCATCTTGTACATTTGTCAACAAAATACATTTAATTGAGAAAAACCAGGAGTAGCAGCATATATTGGCAAAGGCTAATCTGCACCATTGGCCACTGCTGGCAACGGAGACATTTCAATTACATAAAATGCAGTGAAAAACAAAGACATATTATCAATAACTTAATACGCAGAAAAGCTCCCCTTTCCCCTACTCGATACTGTTTCACACGAGCAAATGCATACAATGAAATTCGTATTGGGAGTTCTTTCTACAGTTTTTAAAGTCCATTAATCCTTTCCTTACTCTCACTTCATAACTTCCCGAATCTCAAGTAGTCAGCTAGCTTAAAATTTTTAATTAGCAACACCACAGCTTGATGCGCAACACTTAATATGAATATTGAAACGGAATTTTTAGGAACTTCCTTCTATCCCACGGAGACATTCCAATTGCATAAAATGTAGTAAAGTATATGAACACACTCTAATTGAAACATGTTTTGGCAAAAGTTGATAAGTCGCATTTTGCTGTTTCGAGAAAATTGCGTTTAAACTTTTAAATTTCCATTTGGCCTTGTTGTCAAGTGCAACATATAAAGCCGTTTACTACCGAAAATTGATTGAAAATTAAAACAATTTTTTCTCAGGGAAATTACTTTTGGCAAATAACTTAAAATCTATGAAAAATTCATTTTTTGAAAAATGTCGTTTATCAACTCTTGCCACAACGTACTTCAGTTATATTCAGTAATGCAAGGAGACATTCCAATTACATGAAAACCAATTGAGAACGGAGACATTACACAACCAAAATATAAAGTAATTCTAATCATATACTATGCAGTGAAATAAGGCAATTTTCGCCCATATTCTAATCGCATAACATGCACTCACTGCTCCTGACTTCGCTATTGCAATACAAACACATTAGGGTGTTTCATTTTTTCACCAGTTTTGAATTTCAAAATGCCTGGGGTCTCATAGCTGGCATTTTGGGTAAAAAGTTTTAAACCTCAATTTTTTTCAATTATGACGTCATATTGAGGTAGTCCATGACGTTTGAAACTTCTGGGGTCCGAAATCGCATGGTATGGTCATATCCCCCCACCGCTCATCATAGGTCGACAAAATTGGTGTCAAAATGTGCGGAAGAATCGATTTCCTATACGTGATGTAGAGCAACCTATACTCTATCAGTTTCAGAAAAAAAAGTTATTTCAAAAAAAGAATTCTACAACTATTTTTGAAGCAATGAAGTCATTCAGTTGAAAATATTTTTTGTTTTTTTCCACTGCTATCGCTTTTATTACTTATGTGCATTAGGTAACAGTGAAACGTTGATAACTAAACGGAATTAATGAAGTTGTGCAGGGAGAGTGCCAGTTTGAATTATATTTCGAGTCGTGGCGTTGAGACCCAGTGTTACGAAGTCCATGCAATATTGCAAGGAGTTGAACCAAAACGTGCTACCCCTCAATGAAGATGTAGTTGGTCATTATTTTTACGTGGGAAAACAACTAACTGAGACGAATCCCAAATTTTTTAACAAGATGCCCTACTTCAAAGATGTGAAAGATTAGGTCTTGATTGATGTAGTAGGCCTGTGGACCAAGACTGGTCTTCCAGTACTCAGCAAACATAGGATAGAAGCCAAGTTGAAAGATCTGATAGAGAAGTATAACAGTGCAAGAAAAAAAGCCATGAAGCGTGGAAGTAGTAAAGTTGACGAAGGATGGTTGCACAGTTTATTTGATATGTGCACATGCAAATGCTTTATTACCGACAGCCCAGTGATTCATAACAAAAAATGTACATGCAGCTGCAAAGTGGCAGATAGAATACCGGCAAAGGAATTTCTTTTTTGCAAGACCAAAGAAATGATAGGAAAATGTATATCGGAGTTCTGGATATGAGTCACACTAAAAAGGAAATAGAGCGAGGAAATCATAAGAGGAAACGGGAGGCAAACAAAGAAGTTGAACAACCCAACACTTCTGGTTTAAACTCAGCTAAAGTACCAGTACCCGAAATCCAAATTTCCAAACTTAGAAAAAGGAATACAACAATAGTGCATGAATTCCCAGCAAACATGCAAGATCGGGCCAATGTTGGCCATCAGTTGGCAGGGTTGGCAAAACGTCGGCAAATTTGCCAACGCTTTGCCAATGTTGCCAATGTTTTGCCAACATCTTTGCAAACGCCGTAATTATTGTAGAAGTAAGTTTCCTCAAATTTTTTCACGATTGTGTAATGATTCTGGGCCATTTTCTTTTACTTATAGCTTTCCAATTTGCCAAAAATACTTTTTTTTTATTACGATTCAGCCAACGTTGGTAGAATATTGGCTCAACATCGGTTGCCAACATCGGCATTATGCATTTCAGCCAATACAGGGCCAACGTTGGATGCCAGCCCCAGGCCAACATTGGTGGATAAAATTTTTCTTAACTACCGACAATTTTTTGTAATTAATTTAGGTTTTTCATTCCAAAAGTGCTGAACAGGGATCAGAATTAGCTGAATTATAAACAAGGCCTAGACGTTTTTATGTCGAAAATCCATGTTTATTTTTGTGATTTTTCAGGAGCAAGCACTTGAAAAAACTTTGTTATGGTGAAGCCAAACCTTACTTAAAACTTATGTCTTACTTTTTTGCAAAGTAATTTGCAACACCAATCAGTAATTTTTATATATTTTAGTCTAATTTCTTTGTAAAACAAAAGATGTTTGAGCTAAAACCTTCACAAATTTCAAAAACGAAAAAAAAAAATTACTGAAGCGGAACAGCATCACAAAATCTAGTTTTTCAAGTTCTTACCTTAGCATTAATGCTTGTGTGGATAGTTTCAGGCAAAAATTTACAGGTTTAAGCAATTGTTAAGAGTTACCGATAGTTTAAGTTAAGGATTGGAGGTAATGGTTCTAACAGTTTGTGTTGCAGTGCTGGGGTTAGTTTTACCATGCCATGATTTTTTTTTGATTTAGCATTGTCTTGTAAAAATGGCTTCTAGACTACTGGACTAAGTTACAGTTGGCTATCCTCTATTTATTACCGGTACTAGCTATATTTGGAAGGTTTTATTTCTCCGGAAATTTTTATCTAGCCTACTTTTTTATTATTTCTGACTCAAATGTTACCCAAACACCAATGCCTAATCTAAAACTATCCCCAAATCGATCCCAAACCCTAACTTCAGCCAATAAGCGAATAAGGGTACCGGTAATTTCGGACATGAAACAAAGTAAAATTGCAGTTATTACCGGTAGGCTACAGCCTACGTATTTAATTGTTGATTATTGTTTCGATAATTAGCCCTATTTCATTAGGCCTAGGCATATTTAAACAGTCTAGGAGGAGCTTTTTCCCAGACCTATCTTGGGGTAAATTGTGCCCCAGAAGTTTGTGCAACTGTATTATGAAATATACCTACATATGTTATGCATTGTAGAAAAAGACTGTGTGATGTGTCTAGAGCACCGGTCCAGTTTTCAACATGAAATTGCTGCTGCACCGATCGTTTGTTTTTGCACTTCAAGTTACTATCTCTCAAGGTGGCATTGCTGCCCAAACCCTACCTGTAACTCTAAGTCTAATGGAAAATTTTGAAGAAAAAGAAATAAAAATAACACAGCATGATTGTGCTCAATCGCGAGACGAGCCTAGCGCGTTCAGCACAAATGGAACTCGAACGTTGAGTTTAACCAGCGAGTGCCTTACCACTACACCACCGGGGCTACCAGTATGCAGTTCAGAGTTGATGCGTCAAAGTGCTGTATTTAAGTTGAATTAATGAGAAAAAAGCAATATAACTGACTGCTGGTGCAGCAGCGTTTTTGTATCAAGAACTGGACCAGTGCAGCAGACACTACCATAGAAAAAATTTAAACTTGTACAGTAACTTGTACTTATATCAAATTTCAGTGGCGGTAGCTATTTTGTCTCAAGAGGCAAAATACCAAGAGTATTTTCCCTTTCTTTTGGTTAGGATGAAGAGTTGGGGTTAGCGTTAGGGCTAGGTTAAGGTCTGAGGCAGTGAGGTTAGGATTACAGTTCAGGGTTAGGGCTACTGGGCTACCATCAACCGGGGCGACTTTGAACGGTTTTGAATCATTTTTACTTGTCACTTCCACCAGGTTTAAGCAAGAAAAGTGCTTATAGGCTGAATGTAACACTTATGGCCTCAGCAACTAGAACTGTCATAACTAAAAAAATATTTCGCTCTCATAAGGCATATTATTCTATCTCAAAAAGCGTTCAAAGTCGCCCCGGTCTCTGGGGCGACTTTGAACGCCTACCAACATGCACTTAAAGCTTCACTTACTAGCGCAAAGTTGCCTTTGCCTGAATTGTCTTTGACTTAGAGCATTGCGGAGTGGCTAATTTTTCCACTCTGAAATTTTTTAACTGACTCCGGATCTAATCCGGCTCCGAATTTTTACAACAACACTCTGCTCTGAAATACTCCGATACAAAACTACACTTCGACAAAAAATTCGAACCAATTGTCATATTGCTCAATAACCTGGATTAGCGTAGCCTAATCACATATTTTGATATTCCCAGAGAGCAAAAATAGTTGCTCATTCTACTACCAACTATCACTATGGCTTAGAAGATTAATTAAAGTCACACTCCAATTCCCGATTTTTTTTAAAAATTGGCACTCCGCCTTAAAAAAACAAAAACGCGTGGCAGAGTTGTGAGGTCGGTAAACTGGCGATCACTTTGTCATGGGTTCAAGCCTGCAATCGTTTATTGCTAATTGACCTGACTTGGGGATCTACATGCCAATAGTAATGGTGTAATAAATCGCCCTATTTTTGAGAATTATTTTGTTAAAATGATGACATCATTGTCACGTGACCTTGTGCTAGTCAGGCAAAAAAGAAAAAAAATCTATCAAAGTTCAAACACTGACCTAGTAAGAGACCGCTCTTGGTCTGGAAAAGTATTTAACTGAAAACAAAGTTTGTTTTAGTGAAGTGTTCAAAGTCACCCCGGCATTCAAAGTCGCCCCGGTTGACGTTATTAGCTGGAGGCAAAATAGCTATAGGACTATTTTGTCTCCAAATGTCGAAATAACGCCAATGTTAATCATAGTCTTTTGCCATGAATGTATGATTTGGTATCATGATAGGTGGCCAAGTCAAAGAAAATTATGGCTTAGCGTACTGGTACCTTAAAAGAAACAAAAATTTTTGTCGCAAGCAAAAACAAAAGAACTGGATTTGTGCAAATTGTTTAGGCATGACTGAATTTCAATCATCATGCAAAATTGGCAAAAAGATTAGGACTAAAGACATAAAGGAACAACTCAGAGTAGGCTTACGTTACATAACTAAACCTGCGGAATAGTATCCTTGGTAAAAAAGGGCTGCTTATTTTGATTTTGCTAACGTACTGTATTTGTATAAGCAGCATCATACAGTTCTACAGTGTACTACTAAAATATTTTTTGAATTTTCAGTATTTTTTTTTGAACAATTAAATGAAAAGTTTTCAAGTTATGTAAATATTTTTATTTCATTGAACTTCAAAAAACCAGTCAAAATTAAGAAGGGACCTTCCTACAGTAAATAAATAGATATTTCCCAGAAATGATCTGTAGTTGGTAATTTTCTGGAAATAATTAGCTTTTGTTTATCACGCATTCAAACTTCAATTTTGGAAATCATCGCACATAATATTTCAAAACTCATCATTCTACGAAAAGCATCGCATTGGTTGTGCAGTATAAGCCAGATCGCAAATGGTAATTTTTTTCGCTTTAGTGTTATTGTAATTATAATACAGGTTTATTTGCCTAGTTGTCATTGACCAGGAGACTGTGAAGTAACCTTGCGGTCTTTTAGTTAGTAAATACAGTACTTCCTCGATTATCCGGTCTAGTCGGGACAGCATTTCTTCAAAACCTGAACGGATAAGTAAAAAAAACCGCATAATTGAATTTCTTTATTTAAACCAAAACAACGCAGGAAGAAGCAGATTCGAATGCACCAAAACTTAAACGAGGTTCAACATCAAATAATGTACCGCATTGAGGGATCTCAGTACTTTTTTATTGAAAGCAATGTAAATTTGCATGATCGTTAAAATTACAGTAGGGCTATCTATTGCCCCACATTAACTGGAAAAGTGTTAGTTAGTGCGTTTATTTAATTCTCAAATACTGTATCATCATTAGCATCACTTGCAACAACAGGCCTAAAAAATGAATCAATTTTGGATTGTCTTCGCAAAGACTCACGTTTTTCAGCAGCCAACTCGCAAAGTCGTACTAACGTTGAAGTGTTTGAAACTGTTGCTTCCTGTTGAAAACGTAGCCACGTCAAGCAATCATCAAACATTCGCATGGCATCTGCGTGAGACACTGGGCATTGTTCCTTTCGGTTTGAAAGTTCGGCATTTTCATCTGCATCTTCTTCATCATGCATATCTTCTGCTGGTGCTGTGACAAGATCCACTATCCCCTGTTCATCCATGTGTTCATAACCTGGACCATCATTTTGAAACCATTCATTAATATCAGAAGGAGCTAATACGATGTGTAATGCAGCAAACTGTTCCACAAAATCGTCATTCAGTATACTCTCTGTATCTGAACACACTACACTTTTCTCCAGAGAAAATTCTTCAAGTGGAATGAGTTTTCGCCAAGATTTTCTTAAAGTTTCTGGTCTTATTTGCTCCCATGCATATGATATATTTTCTACAACCTTCAGAATATCAATTTTTTTAAGAAATCCAAGCATATCATCCTCGGTCTGTGAAATCAAATCTTTCAGGATGGACTTGCGGTAGATTCTCTTTAGACATTCTAAAACACCCTGATCCATGGGCTGTATCAACGACGTGACATTTGGTGGTAAAAACTTTGCAACAATCAGACCATCACTGGATGCTAGTTCATCCTCATTAGGGTGAGCTGAGCAGTTATCTAGGAGTAAAAGTGCTTTTGGTTCCTGCCCTATCTCAGTTAATTTTTTCTTGACATCAGGTACAAAACAATTTTGAAACCAATCATTAAATATGACTGTGTTAATCCAAGCATTTTTCTGGCTTCGATACACAACAGGCAATGTCGATTTGTCGATTCTGCGAAAACAACGGGGATTTTTTGCTTTGCCGATAAACAGCAGAGGCAGTTTGATGGAGCCACTTGCGTTAGAACAAGCGTTTATGGTAACACGCTCTTTAACTTTTTTAGTACCAGATGGATCATTGTGAATTGTCGTCAAAGTGTGTCTAGGGAGCATTTTGTAATAGAGACCGGTCTCATCACAATTAAAAACTTGGTCTAAGGAGTAACCATCAGTAATTTTACTGAAAGAATTAACAAAATCGTCAGCGGAAATAACATCTGCACTTACTTTTTCTCCTGATATGGCAAGGCTTTTGATTCCAAAGTGCTTACAAAAGCGCCATTGGAAACCATAACTTGCGTTAAACTGCGTAGAACTGTCAGCATAGAGAAGTTTGTGAAATTCAGTAGCCTTTTCTAGAAGAATTGGTCCTGTGACTGGAGTCCCCTTTTCACGCTGTTGCCGAAACCACAGATAAAGAGCACTGTCCAATTTTTGATACATTCCTCCTTTCATGGTTTTGGTTGCCTTTGCAGAGTTTGATATTCCCAATTCGCTCTTTCCCATTTTGAAATTCTTTAAGCTTTCTTCTTTCTTAATAATGTCGTTGACAGTCGACTTTCCGATACTGTACTTTAGCATGATGTCAGTTTTGGGGATTTTGTTTCGAAACATCTCACATACCTTCAGTTTTTCTTCAATCGACAAAACAATTCTTTTGCGTTTAGCCATCTCAAAATCTAGGATTAAATTTTTTTTGACTACAGACACTGTACACTAATAACTTGCAAAAAGTTATTCCACCTCTCTCATTGAAATAGTTCTGAATCTGTCTTGGTACATAAGAGCTTTGTGAGGTTACAATGACAATTAACAAGTCTTGAGCAAAATTGTATGAAAATAACACTTCATTGTTATATCATAAATTATTATCTGACCCAATGGACGGAAAATCGAATGCCGGATAAACGAGGTACGGATAATCGAGGAAGTACTGTATAGGTAGAGGCTACTATTATGTTATGTTAGAAATAAGAATAAGAAAATTGCTATTCTAGCTCTAAACCTAACCCAAACTCTAACCCAAACATTGGTCTTAATCTAAACTCAAAATCTAACCCAAACCATATCAGTAATTTAAAGAACAAAAAAGAGTAAATGAGCGCTCACTTTTTGCTCTCGTATTCTCTTCATGGGCATTACTAGCCACTTCCATCAATGTAAAGGTAACAAAAAGCCACCATTTATCTCAAAATAGTTTGCACAAAATATGAGCTGAATTGAATAAGTCAAAAATTTCCCTAGCTGTTAAAGTTAAGAAAAAAAGTGAGAACATTTTTTAATTTTTCAACAAAGGGTTAAACACTTGACATGTCAATAACACACAGTAAAATGCTTTTTAGTAAAAAGAATTGCAAAGGAACACGAGATTTATATTTTTGCTTTAGGTTTAAGAATAATTTGAGAATAATGCCAGCTTCAGCATGAAAAAAATAATGTTAATAACACGTGCTAGTACTACGCATTTGGACTTAATCAGCAGAGTTTGCTGGGCCTTTTTGGTATTGCCATTTTTGATTTGTTTAACAGCAATCATGATTAAAGTTTGTTTAATTTACTGGTTTTTATAAAAAACAAAAAGTGTATAGCTTAAACCATGTGTTTTTGTTTAAAACCCTTCTTTGTTCAATACTGTACTATACAAAACGATTTTGGACAACTTATAAATTCCTGCAACCCAGTTATAGATATCGCATTTTTTTGCAAATTTAAAGTAAAAAATTGAGTGGTTTGGATTTTGAAATATCAGATGCATGCATTTCATACGACACGCTAAATTTATAGTCAGAATCCCAAGATAACAATTAGAAATGATTTTTATGTTTGTATAGACAATGTTTTATCGTTCAAAATTATCTAAACAAACATATTGTAGTTTACAACTACTGCACTGATCATTAGTCGAGTGGATAGAGCATTTGCTACTGAAACTGTAGACTTTGGTTTAATTCTTGGTCAGAACATAACAAAGACTATAAAAAATCTGTATTTACAGCGTTCTTGTTTGAAGTTCAGTTAAAAAAAGATCAGTGTGAAGCCTGTACTTTGTGTAGACAGATGGGCGAGTGGCAGCTTGACTCGAAGACCAAAATGTCCCTTTGCTGTCTCTTAGCTAAAGCAAGTTGGTAACTAAAAATGTAATTACAGTTACTTTATTGTTTCCAGATCAACTAGATAAAAATCCCGAAGCTGGAATCCCTCAAAACTTTACAAAAGTTGTTTTTTTTTTTGCAAAAACTCGTAATAATCGAATGCAGAAAAACTCTATCTCTAAAATTTTTAAAAGTAAAATGACAAATAAAATAAAAAAGGTCTGTATCTGCTCTAAAGTCAAATTATCCTCAAAAATCTTTGTTGTTCTTTAAAAAAAACAACAATAAATGCTTCGCATAGGCTTCAATAACATTCTGGTTTCCAAATAATTTCAAAGACACTAAATTTGAGTTAACGTGAAGAATAAGATTTTACAGTAGTTACATACAGAAAAGATTTGGGATTTGGAGTATAATACTTCAAGTTTAATTCAATTGAAATTGTCTTAAGCTTGATTTAGCTCACTGGTACATTGCTGATCAGCTTAACCAATTGCAGGCTGAGTTTTTTGAACTATGAGTACAAATTGTCAATAATTGAAAAATTCTTTCAGATGCTGTTCAGTTGGGTACCGGTAGCCACTTAGCAGACATTCTGAAAATGAAATGCTTAGAGCTAATGTAGTCTTAATCCACCAAAGAAAAAAAATTGAGATAAGATACTTCATCTACAAATATGAATATTATTTGTTTGGAGTATAATGAAAGATAATGTGCTTTTTCGGTTAGCCCATTGGTATTGCTTTTTAAAATATAAAGACTGTAATTTTTTCACAAAATTTGTTTATCCCAAAAAGGTCTAACCCACAGTCCTGTTGTTACGTCATAGCATTAGCCTAGTATTGTCATTGAGCAATATTAGAAGTGGTTAGTGCTATGTTATGGTTGTTATGTAAGTCCCATAAAGAGAATGGAAGAGCACAAAGTGAGCGCTCATTCATCCTTATTTAAAGTTATGGAGGATTTGGGTTAGATTTTGAGTGTAGGTTAGGATTAACATTAGGGTTGGGATTAGGGCTAGAATAGCAATTTTCTTATTCAGTATTTTGCGTAGCATAACACTAAAAGCCTCTGCCAACAATATTAGATTTGAATGTATCAATCAAAAACTACAAACGTCAAAACACCACAATTAATTTATTATAAACAAAAATTACCAGTTTTCTACATCCATATGTGTACCATAAAGTCCTACATCTTTGGTATGGGGGTAACTTTGATACAAAATCAGAAAAGTATTTTGATCACTGATATATGTTGGCTAAAGTTGCATATTTGATGGTAGGTATGTACAATATTCTTCATGTACTCAAGGGACTTGGGCATTTCTTTATATACCGTAGGTAAGTAAACAATTTTTATAGGGGGTAAAAAGGCACATTTAAGAAAGTTGCCTGCTAAGCCTCAGTGTTCCAAAAATGAGCTGCAGTAAAAGTGCCAAAATAACTTGTAAACAATATGTATGTGTATCAACTAAGTTGTAATCTGAATAAAATTGAAAAACATTTTTTTGGGGGCAAAGTAGGGTAAATTTTTTGTTGAGGGGTCAAGTGTTCAACTAAAAGAAAAAATTTAGGTACTCATAAAGTCACCTTTCAGAGATGTCGAGGAAATTATTTAGCTTCTATATAGTAAGTATTTTAGCTATGAAACCAGTAGTTAGTTGGAGATTGTGCTTCTTATGGCTTCTCAAAATTTTGTTGCATATTCTGAAAGTCCGCTTAATGCAGCTATTTTGCAACCATTTGCCAAAGCGCATTTTTATTGGTAAATAATTATAATAACTGTATTGCTTTTTTTTATAAGCACAACTAACTTTTTCATCACCAAATGAATGATTAGAAATTTTTACTGTTCTGTTAAAGTCGCCTTGAAGCTTTAAAGCCTGTGAAATAATCATAAATTGCCATTGTTTTTTGTTTCCAGTACCTAGTTTTTTTATTTCTTAAAAACTGTGTCCACTATTAAACTGTGCAATCTTTAGAGTTTGCTGCAGTGTTTTTGTATGTAGTTCACAGCCACCTTGATCCGATAATATGAAGTGACGGCATAGAAATGAATCATTATAGCTGGCCCCTTTGTTTTGAATGTATTTTGCCAGTTACTATTTATCAAATTTTTTTCTTTTTTTGAAAACACTTCTGTAAGTACCAAGTTAAGTATTAGTAACCTTATCTTCATACCAGTGGCCTGCAATAGACCTTTTAAGCAGAAAATCTAGTGTGTACCAAAGTAAAGCATTTTTTGCAAAAACTTTGGTTCAGGAAAAAGTGTTTTAAAAAATTAGGCCTTATGACCTGGCACTGTTTTTTGAACTGGGACTCTATGCCATCTGTACTAGATCTCAGTCTAGTCCAAAACATCAATGGAAAATCAAAGTTTTAAAACTTTACTAATAAAGGGTTTTATGACAGATGTTTAAACAAATAAAAATCAAATCTTTCATTATACTCAGTGTGTTACGCTAAAGCGTGTAACAAGTTGGCAAGGCCTTCTCCGCGTCAAGTCGCAAAGCAAAGAGAATGCAGAAATTATTCTGGCAAATTGTATTTGTGTAAATTTGCACATAGCAAAAATTATATGGATTTAAGGATGGTGCGAAAATTTGCGCTTTGTAATTAAACTTTCCAACCTGTCGTAAAATGATTAATTTTTGGCATGTTTGCGAAGTGGCTACCCAACTGTACCATCTTTTTTACAACAAGCTAATAAAAAAGTAATGCAACCAATGGTGACACGATGTTCTGTCAGTAAACCGCTGTGGAAAAGACTTATGAAACCAAATCTGAATGCACTTTATTTTCAAGAAGTGACTTTACCTATATAGTGTATATATAAGCTAAAAAAACAGTCCTTTGCAAGAAAGAAGAGGTTTTCCAGAATCTTTTGATGAAAAATCGATATGGTTAAAGGCAGCTAATCATCGTAAAAAGTGGCGATTTATAAACAAAAATAATTTATCTTTGTGTAAAGGTTAAATTTTTGTCTTCAAAAGAATAAAATGCATGTCTGCAGACTGCAAAGTGGCTACCTGGCTGTAGTTTTTTTCTATGTTATTGCTGTTAAATACATTTACTGTGCTTGCCATATGCCATGTGGGTTGCGCCAGAGAAGTCTAATGAACAAAATAAAAATTTTTCACCAATTTGGCATAGACAATGCAAAAATATTTTTGGCACAGCACAAAACCTCTACAACTTCAAAAGGGAATCTCTTTGGGCCAAAATGTTGGATAAGCCTCTAATGCATTCTCACCAAATTTGAACTTTCTATTATGCCTTCTCGTTTTCAAAATAATGCAGTTCAAAATTAGCAATTTTCCCCTTAGTTCAGTGTTGCCGTTTTGTCAGTATTGTGAGAGAAAGTTAACTTTTGGAAAACTGGCTTACAGTTATTGAAAAGCAGCTCATTTTTCAACTATGGCGCAAAACTTTTATTGAGAATCAGGAACATGCGGTAACTTTTGAATTTTTTTTTCTAATCAGCAACTATGGCAAAATTTCAAAGGGAAAAAGCCTTTTTAAGGGGGAATTAAATTTGTTATATCTCAGGAATAGAAGGTTGTAAAAATCTTAAATTGAATAAAGTTAGTCTTCAGATTTGTCAAAATTTGCTGGGAGAAAATCAAGCAAAAAATTTCCGATTTCATTGCCCTTTTAAATTAGAGCACGGATGGTGGGAAACTTTCTAATTTGCTTCCGCATTTTCTAGAATTGAAGACCTCTAACTGAAGGAATAAAAATCTCCAGATATTTACCTTTTTTTAGTAACTGTCTTAACGTAATGTACATTAATGATATAGTCTTTAAGTAGCTGTTGCAATCTATTGATGGTCAGTCACCATTAGTGATAATATGCTCCTACTTCATCTGATCTGAACAATGAAGAAACTGGATGTAATGAACTTGAAGATAAATTTTGTTGTGGACGAAGCTCTCTGTTCAGTGTTCAAGTTCTAAGGTATAGTTGAACGTGTTTATTTTTGACAAAGTTTTTATTTAAATCTGATCAATTAATTGTTTAATTTAAAACACATGTAAACATTTGATTAAAAGTAAAACTGTAGCAGCTAACAAGTTAAAATGCATGGCTGTGGAAAGATCTTAGAAAAAGCATATTTTATTTTGGATCGTGACGATTATGCGTCGCCAGGACTTTTAGGCCCCAGAAATTTTCCGTGCAAGACCAAAAACATTTTTTCAAATTCAAAATAAAATTCAAAAAAATTTTTTCTGCTGTTTTTAAATAAGATTTGAAGTCCTGGAACCTAATAGTCCCGGCGCATAATAGTCCTGCGTCTAAACACCCTGCACTTAAAATTCGTTGACCGATTTTAAGAGTATCAACAATAGAGTACTTTTTTATTTGTGGCAAACCGACATCAGAAATCAGGTAATCAAATTATACAAATATGCATCTGGCCTTTGAACTGACTCAGAAAATTGTGCTTTATACTATTGTCATTGTTTTTCTTGCGTATCGTAAAAGTAAAAATCAGCAAGAAATGCTGGCCATATGCTAAGAAATCAAACTGATGTGCAGTAAAAGGGCATTCAGATTGAAAAAAAATTTCTTGGTTTTCTCTCAAAAAACTTTAACAGATCTGAAAACCAACTTCACCAAATTTAAGTTACTACTACCTTCCGATTCCAAGATATGATAATTTAGATTTTCACTGAAAAGGCTTTTTCCCTTTAGAAATTTTTCAAATAAATGTAGGCCAACTTTTCAAAAGTTAATCTTCTGCCACAATAATGGCAAAACGGCAGCACTAAAAAAAGAAGAAAACTGTTGACTTTAAACTGCAATATGTTGAAAATGGCAAGATGTTAAAAGTTCAATTTTGCAAAGAATGTATATTTTAGGCTTTTTCCAACATTTTGGTCAACAATGAAAAACTTGACTTGGATGCCCCAAGTTGGGAGAAACTGCGGTTATGTGGTAGATGTAAAATAGTAATCAATCCATTTTTGCCCTGGCCGCTGAGGATTTTTTTTTAACACTGTACCTTATTTTGATTAATTTTACAAAAGTCATACGCTATAATTCTTTTTACCCAAATGATAAAAAATTACCAGGTAAC
The DNA here is from genome assembly GCA_963965965.1 of Trididemnum nubilum. Lineage (NCBI taxonomy): Eukaryota > Metazoa > Chordata > Ascidiacea > Aplousobranchia > Didemnidae > Trididemnum > Trididemnum nubilum. Next base: position 5,828,033 of record OZ014487.1, read on the forward strand.
TTTTATTTCAGATGAGTGAGAAAAGATTACAAACACAGCACTTTGCAAATTGGCTAAAGAAACTGGAAGGACCGCCATGGTGGTCGTAAGCATCGTGCAGATATGAAACGGATGGCTTTGCAAACTCAATAAAGGTAATAAGCAAACGAAGTATCCTGGCATCGTTAGTTTAAAATTCTATTAGGGTTAACTTATCCTATCTTTCTCAGATATTTTCAAAGTTCAAAACTTTAAAAAAAATTTCTGAAATAATTCAGCTGCTACACAGCTGACGTCAACTACTTTGTCTCAGCATTTCGGCTTCTATTACAATTCAGACCGAAAAAGTTAGAACTTGGTAAACAATAAAAACTGGTGTTTAGTAGCTTTGTTATTTACTACGACAAATGCTGCCTGTAATAGTACTTAAGTTTTTGTAGATCTTAAATTTTTTTTGGTTCTTGAAGTACACTATTTCTGGAACAGACTGGGACAAAAAAGATGGTGTCACAACTAAATGAAATAACACTAATTTAAAAAATTTATTTCAGTTAGTCTTATTGTTCTCCATTTAATTTGACTTAAACTAACTAAGGCTAAGTTAATATGTATTGCATGTTGGTTATCGGCAAAGTTACAAGCTATTTGACAAAACAGTTTTGGAAGAACCATAGTCTTTTTCAAGCTTTAAATCAATTGGGTTCACTTATTAATTCAAGCAATTTTTAGACCTGGGACTATCCACTGCCACATTTCATAATAAGTTTAAAACAACTATTTTCCAACTTCTTGAAAATTAAATCCTATATCAAAAGCCATGCCTGCAACTGGCTCCGTTTATGCTGTCGATTTCCAAAGCCAAAAGGTAGTTTTAAGTCAGTTTTCTGTGATAAACACATCTTCAGTGTGATTGTGCTCCGAATTGATAAGTTTTCCATCAATGTGATTTATTCTGTGTACAAAAATCGGAAGCAAATGCCTTAAGCACGGTCTACACTGCGTAAAATCGTGAGCAAACAAGCGTATTTATTTTAAACAGAAATCTTTACGTCCGTCGTATCATCTTACCAACGATCAAGGTGCCAGTTGGTTAAAATCAACTCACAAAAAGCTCATACACTTCTGATTTTACGGACAGTGTAGACCGGGACTAAAGCTTGTTTAAAATTTACGCTCTTTAGACAATACCTTTTAGTGGAATCAGTTAAGAAATTCTTAAACGAAGCTTTTTGAACAATTTAGTTACATTTTCGAACCTAGTGTGAATTTGATTATATTTAGGTTCGACTTCATTACAAAGACGACCTGTCAGGGCAAAGAATTCAGTAATCAGCGATCGTGACCTGATAGAATAAACCCTCTGCTCAGTCTACAGGTAGTTTCATCTTTTCTCAATAATCCAGTGTCGGCACAATGTAGTTACTGTGTAGCCCGATCTTAATTTTGCTTGAAATTAGTCCATAGTTGTAAGCATTGATCCAAGATATCTAGCTTTGATTAAGTGAAGTCTGCATAGGTTTATTAAAAGGCAAACACTAGCGACTTCCTGACGTCAAAAACACAAAACTTACGCGCAAAGTTATTTTTCTTGCTCATTGCTATCTTATCGGTTTAGTTCCTTCATATTAACCAGACACTCTGCGTCTGTCTAACCATAACTGAACTATTGCAGAGCCTTTTTTTTGGGGTTTCTTTTTTCTAGTCTTTTGTCAGACTGGGCCACTGTGAAGTGTCTTTCCCAAGGACACAACGACGCATTGCCAGTGTGGGAATCGAACACCGGTTGAGTAACGCTTTATGTTGTCTTATAAAACAAGTGTTGGCAACCTACTGCCCGCGGGCCAGACCAGCCCGCCAAGTAATTTCATTCGGCCCGCGATCTTTTTCTTATGATTGAAATTCATCTGCAACCCCGCCGAAGTGCTGTTTTCTTTGGTCACTGCCATTGAATCGGGTGCAAAATGCCTAATTTTCAGTCGAAGACCTTTTTTTTTTCTTTGGTCATTGCCATTAAATCGGCTGTAAAATGCCTAATGTCCAGGCGAAGACTTTTGTTTTGGTCCGCTGAAACCTTGCTGGGTCTGGATGTGGCCCATGGGACGAAAAGGTTGCCTACCCCTGTTATATAGTCTCATTGCTTTTATTCAAATTCACTTACGCTTTGTCGTTTTATTCTATATGGCGTTAACTACAAGCTTGTAAGTGAACTGTCAAATGTATAAAAAGTTAAATTTTTCGTGCGGGATGTCGGAAACCAAAAACACTCTTGGAGAGGCGTTTCACCAGTTTTTCCAGAGACTGTTTATATACATCATTTTCATGAATTACATGCTCATTATAGAAAGACTAGAGAACATTTATTCACAGTTACGTAAGTTATGTCATTCGCTTTAACTGAATTATTTTTTGTTGTTGCAGTTTTTATAACTTCCTAATCCGTCCTATCTTCAACAAACCCACGGTCTGAGTCTTGAACGGCACTCACGACCAACATTTCCAATGGATCCTGTGTTTTTTATTTTCAGTTTGCGAAATTTTACGTCTTTTGCTTTTTCTTGCGTTATTTACCATCTTCAGTTTTTTTGCCTTGCAATAAAACTTTATTTATACCTATTGGTATTATGAAAGACGCAAGATGGATAAAGTTAGACAATCGCACCAATGCCATTGTAACAATATGTGCCAATACTGGATTCTTGCAGGCATTACCAGCTAGTGGGATGCAGTTCCACAACATATAGGGCCACGCAGCTTCCGATGTTGGCTAGCTGTAGTTTCGTGACTCTGGGCCATCGTTGGCAACATTATTCCGCCGCGGTTGGCGCGACGCAGGTTCCAATGTAGGCTAGCTGCAGTTGACGACTTTGCCAACGTTGGCAACAGTATTCCGCCTGCAGTTTGACGACTTTGCCAACGTTGGCAACATTATTCCGCCATTGTTGGCGCGACGCAGGATCCGATGTTGTTCCCTGCAGTCCGATGTTGGCTAGCTGCAGTTCCGATGTTGGTTAGCTGCAGTTTGCCGACGTTGGAAACATTATTCCACCATTGTTGGCCGACGCAGGTTCCGATGTCGGCCCGCTGCAGAATGCCAATGTTGGCTGAACGCTGGACTTTGGTGCAAAACCGCATCACCCCAACATTGGCTGCCGCGTTCGGGCCGAGGTTAACAAATGTTGGCAACTGCATCTAGCCAACATCGGCCCGACAATGCAATGTTTGCTGGGTTTCGTAGCAGTGAAAGCGAATCTGATTAAGACTTTAATGGGGAAGTTGATCAAGAATATGAGCCTCCAAGGGCAGCTGTGGGAGGGAACTTATATGATAAAGTCCATTCTTATTCAATAACTGACAGGAGCTGCGTGCTGGCAGATCGAAGGATGGTATCAATTCGACAGCAGTCTGATATTTTGAAATCAAGCCTAGGAAATGAAATAGCTGCATCACCTTCGACTGTGTACCGACAACAAGAAAAAGTGCGAAAAAGAGCCTTGGCTGAAAGTGAAAATCGTTTAAAAACCGCTTCTGCCATACAGTTGTGCTACGATGGTAGATAAACTAGATAAACTACAGATATATCTTGCTTGGTCAATTTTATAGTGATGCTGATAAGAAGATGCACAAAAGTGTGTTTGCAGTTAACTCTTTCCTCAGGGGATTGTCTGTCACTGCAGAAACAGTTTTTAACACCATCACCCGGGAGGCTTGTAGTTTTCAACTTTCTCACATTTGTTCTGTTATGGCTGACACGACTGCTTTCAATACGGGAAAAAAGTCTGCAGTTAATGCTCGGCTGGTGAAGAGCTTTAATAACGAGCTGGATCATGATATCCATACTCTTGAATGCATGTTCCACACAAATGAGATTTATCTTTCCCACGTAATTTCCTATGTTGATGGCCAAAAAAAGGAGTCTGGAGCAATGCAAGATGGAGCTTTGCTAAACTTAGTAGCATTGGATAAGCCAAGCAGGGAAAAGTTAACACCAGCCAATCAATTGGACGTTCCATTAACCAGACTAGCTGCAGTGCACTTGAGAGCTAAACTGGAGTGGTTTTCCCAGAAAAAGAGCAGCAAAGTTGACGATCACAGCTTTCGAAATGATCAGCTATGCATGCTAGTTTTCGCATGTTACATCATTTCTGAAGTTCCAGATAATTTACAGAATCTGCTTTTTTATAAGCAAGAAAAAGTTTGCCATTCTCGATGGATCACTACCGCAAATGGATATATGCGAACACTAATTTTCAACTCCAGTAATCTCACTGCTACACAGAAAGCCAAGCTACAGAAGATCGTTTCCTACATAATATCTGTATACGTGCCATCCTTTTTGATGTTTCATTTACAGCCCAAAGCCCCTGAAGGTCCTTTTCTTTGCCTATTCCAACGTGATCTACTCTGCTCTTATTTTGAAATTGAACTAAATATATCTGAAGTTGCGATGAAGTACTTGTCACATGCTTCGCAATGGCTTTCCCGGAAAAATGTTGCATTAAGTGTGTTTGCCGAAGTTGCACCATACACTGCTGAAGCAGTTAAAACTTCTGAGTCATTCCCCAAAGACGTGGATGTATGTGCATTGCTTCAAGATCGTTCTACTCTTCTGAAGCAGTACTTTACAGCAAAGAGTAAGAAAGCCCCGTGTGTAACAACTGATATCACACCAATGTTCTGGAAATCCATGGAGAACCACAATTGCTCGACCAAACGAAGAATCGGAAGATTGAAAAGACTGATAAATAATAAAATACAAGATGATCCAACTCAACTATCGCTGTCTGATTTGCATTTGCATGCTCATTTGTGTAACAAGGAAATTAGCGAGTTTTGAGTGAATTAAAACTTGAGAGTTGTATTGTGTCACGTGTGTGTGTGAGTAGCAGATGTAACGGTATTCAAGCAAGCAAATATGAGTTGTCTAGTGGAATGATTTTAGGCAGAAAAAAGTCGGAATGTTTTCAGCTGAACGTTATAAACAACAGAAGAGAGCACCATATGCCACTGTATAATTCTGCGGTGAGACGACAAATTTAGTTTTTTTGAAATAACTTTTTTCTGAAACTGATAGACTATAGGTTGCTCTGCATCGCGTATAGGAAATCGATTCTTCCGCGCTTTTTGATACCAATTTTGTCGACCTGCGATGAGCGGTTCGGGGGATATGGCCATACCATGCGATTTCGGACCCCAAAAATTTCAAACGTCATGGACTACCTCAATATGACGTCATAATTGAAAAAAATTGAAGTGTAAAACTTTTTACCCAAAATACCACCTATAGGGACCCCAGGCATTTTAGAATTCAAGAATGGTGAAAAAATGAAACATCCTAAAACATATTGAACGAAATCTTTTTCGGAATTTTTTTTCTACAGTTTGTGAAAAAACGTCTTCACCCGGGGTGTTCAGTTCACACATTGGCTTCTGTCGAAGCGAAAAAAACAACGTTTTAAGTTTTGATAGCCTACCTATATCAGTAATAGTATACGATGATCTATTGATCACTCTGCGACAAAAAATTATTTCAGCTGAAAGAGTTTCAGTTTTTGTTTTTTTTTCTTTACAGCAACAGCAGGCTAATTATTTCAACGATTACTGGTGGACTGCTGCAGAATGAAGCTTTCTTTTATCCGCTTCATTGAGGCAAACGCCTAATGTGTGAACACCTCTCTTACACGCTGCAAGGTGTATTTCATATTTTTGCAATACTGAATGTTGAATATCCAGTGCCTGCCACTTGTATCCCGCGAGGTAGTAAGGGAGGGGATAAATAACACTGGCCAACACAATGTTTGTGCCAAAAAGTTCAGAACGGAGTTAGGCTAATTTGGGGGTGCTGATTCCAAAAATGATCTTGTTCTTGCTCTATCAGGTCAATTTTTTGAGATATCCAACATTTTTGGTTTCTATGCGATAGGCTGTTTAGCAGTGTCTTCAGTAGAATGCTGTTTCATGTCTTTGTCTTGCAATTTACTTGATTTGTGTTTCAGAAGTGTTTTTATTGCCGCTTTAGCAGGCAGGAAATATAAACACCTATTGTTTACACACTCCCTTTTACTCTTTTGTGTCTCTCATCACTAGTCTTAAAGCTGCCGTTTTGTCTCACTAGACTAATGCAGCTGAAGAGCTTAGCACTGATAAACAGTCAGGTTTACTGCTTAGTGCATAGGTTGGAAAATAAGCGTAACTAAATAAGCAATATCCACTTGCAGTAACTATCAGCTGTGATGATATGGAAGTGCATGTCAGTTTATAAGAGAAGATATAGATAGTCAAGTTAGATATATAGATATAGTTAGATATTGTACCACTGTATATTTATTAGTTTGATACACTATACTAGGCTGTATAATACTGCTGTATCATAGCGTTACCGGTATGTGAAGCTAATATTAGTTTACATTGTTATGCAGATAAATTACATCTAAAGCAGTAAGTTATAGCTATTTGATCTAGAAGAAGCTGTGTAAATGACCCTAAGGTTTTTTATTATATATGTGGCGAATACACATTGGGGAACAACCGAAAGCTAATCACCGATTTTGTAAAACAAGCTTATTTAGTTTATTTCAAAGTGAAACTTGGTGATCAAGACAAATCGTGGGCTCCCCATATTGTTTGCAAAACCTGCATCGAGCATTTATGGCAATGGACAAAGAAACAAAGGAAAGGTTCGAGGTTTGCAATTCCGATGGTGTGGCGAGAGCCAAAAGATCATTACAGTGACTGCTACGTTTGTGGAATAAAGACCAAAGGCATCAATAGGAAGAATAGAACCTCATTAACATATTCAAGTTTGGATTCGGCAATCAGGCCTGTTCCACACAGTGAAGAACTTCCTATTCCTGTTTTTGAAAGTTTGCCTCAACTTGAATCTGCTTTATCCAGTGAAGATGATCTTTGAAAATGACTTTCAATAAAGTCGATTTCATTTTGCTTTCGCAATAAGCTTTTCGGACAGAACTCTTCAGTTGCGATCTCTGTCTGGTTTGGTATGTGGTGAGCAGGATCTTTTAAAGACCGAATGCAGTAAGGAGAAATGCACTCTGCAGTAAAGAGAAATGCATTCTGCAGTAAGGAGAAATGCACTCTGCAGTAAGGAGAAATGCGTTTCAAGGGGATTGCAAGATAGTAAGGAGAAACGCAATTTATCCAATGCCAACAGGCTTTGATCTTACCGAAACAGTTGTAGAGTGAATACGAACTGCTTTTGCCTGCACAAATCTGGTTTTATCCGTGAAATATAAACCGCTTCCAATAGACTCAAGTGAAACTGAGAGCGAGCTGTGGTTAGGATTTTAAACTGCGAATCAGAATAGTTGCGTGCGCACTGATTGGATTCCAACAAATGTTGGCCAATGGCTGAATCGCTTTCTGGTTCGAATTGAGTCTTACTTTTTGCTTTGCATTTTCTATTTGGCTGGGTTCTAGTTGGTTGAGATGTTTTTTGCCTTATTGCTTTTGGAACATGTTGCTTGATGCGTTCCTGAAGCCTTTGAGTAGTGCGACCTACGTA